>CAUYPK010147011.1:0-65175 GCA_963574355.1 Loris lydekkerianus | reverse complement strand
TTTTCTTAAGTTTTCTGATCATGAGGGTATGCTGGATATTATTGAAAGCTTTTTATGCATCAATTAATAGAATCATATGGTCTTTGTTGTTTAATTTGTTTATGTGTTGAATTGTACCAATAGATTTATGAAGATTGAACCAGCCTAAGTGTTGGATGTTTAGGTTTAAATCTGAAATTTCTTTGATCAGCTTCTTATTGGAGGATCGATCCAACACTGCCAAAGGAGTGTTGAAATCTCTGTTTATTATGGTGTTGGGGGAAATACAGTTTCTCATAGCTGTTAGAATTTCTCTTATAAATTGAGGTGCATTCTGGTTGGGTGCATAGACATTAATAATTGAAATCTCATCATATTGAGTGTTACCCTTAACAAATATGAAGTGACCATTCTTATCCTTTTTTACACTTGTTGGTTTAAAGCCTATTGTATCTGTAAATAAAATTGTAACACCTGCTTTATTTTGATTACCATTATCCTGAAATATGGATGACCATCTTTTCACCCTGAGTCTGTATTTGTCTTTTAAGTTAGGATGAGATTCTTGTATGCAACAAATATTTGGCCTGAGTTTTTGTATCCAGTCAGCTTACCTATACCTCTTTAGAGGACAGTTTAAGCCATTCACATTAATGGAAAATATTTACAAGTCTGGTAATATTTTGGGTGTCAAGTTTTTCAAAAGTCCAGTGGACATTTTTAATACTTTCACCAGTGTGGAAGTTGGAGTTTGATCAAAAAATTCCGAGTGAGTTTACTTTTGTGGTAGAGGATTGGGTTGGTTATTGTGTAGTATAGGTCTAAGAATACCCTGAAGAGCTGGTTCGGTTATGGCAAATTTCTTCAACATATAAATGTTCTTAAAGTATTTAATTTCTTCATCATAAATGAAACTCAGTTTAGTTGGATACTGGATCTGGGGTTGAAAGTTATTTTGCTTTAGGAGATTAAAAGTGGATGACCACCCTCTTCTGGCCTCAAAAGTTTCAGCAGAGAGATCTGCAGTCATTCTAATATTCTTCCCTCTCTAGGTAATGGCTTTTTTTTGTCTGGCTTCTTTGAGAATTCTTTTCTTCATATTAACTTTAGTGAAGTTAATTATGGTATGCCTGGGGGATGTCTTACTGGGGTTGAGTTGTGCTGGTGTTCTGAAACTGTCTGCTATCTGAATTTCAGAATCTCTAGGCATGTCTTGAAAATTATCTTTCATAATTTTATGGAGAAGGGCCTCTGTGTCTAGTGAGGCCACTTCATTGGTTTCAGTGATTCCAGTATGTCGGATATTAGCCTTCTTCGAATTATCCCAAAGCTCTCTGAGAGAATGATCCTTTTTTCCCCCTTCATTTCTCTTCCTCTTTGAGAGTTTGGGAGCATTCAAATGCTTTGTCTTCAATGTCCGAAATCCTTTCTTCTGCTTGGTCCACTCTGTTACTGAGGGATTCTCCTGTATTTTTCAGATCTTTGAGGGGTGCAAATTCTTGCTTCAGTGTGTCTAAGTCTTTGGTAGTTTTGACTCTAAATTCTTCAAATTCTTCAGACTACTTTTGAATTTCTCCTTGAATTTCTAATTCTGACTTTGAATAGTTGCTTGAAGTTTTAATTCCAAAACTTTATCCACTTTATTAATCTTGTTTACAATATAAATTCTGAATTGAATTTTTGACATCTCAGCCAGTTGTTTATGAATGGGATATTCAATTACATCTGCAATATCTTTCCTTGGGGGGGGAATTGATCTATTCCAGTTATTCATGTTACCAGAATTTTTTCTGCTGATGCTACCCCATGGTTGTTTTACTACCTTTGATTTTTCCCCTGGTGCTTTGTCAAGGACCCGTATAGTGCTGTGCCCTGAGAAACTGGGGCCCTGTTTGGTGTGGTGGGGCTAAGAGGTTCTGTCTTATTTTCAGCTGGTTTTTGTTCGACCTTCGTGAAACTGTTACTCTGGGTTGATGTCTCAGTTGTGGAGTAATATCAGCAATTAAGTCACCCCACCCACCACCAGCAACAATTGGAAAAGGAGAATCAAACCTTCCTACAACCACACACCCAGGGCACAAACCCTCAGGCGATTGGATCAGTTCAAAAGGTCCAAATCAATTGTCTCAGTCAGCACCTGTCTCGGGTGGGAGAGTTTAAGAGGACTCTAGGAACTGAATCATAGTGGTCTGGTGATCACTCTGATATGGCTTGCTTCTGGGTTCATTGAGTCAGGAGGAGCCACCCAGCAAATAGATCAGTCTGGGAAGGTTGATGCCTCCTTCCCCACCTTGCACGACTGTCACACCCAGTCACTGATATCCCTGCAGGTATCTGACCCAGTTGCCTGTAGTGAACAGATACTTCAGGGATTTTCACCTGCCTGAATCACAAGGAAATCTTACAGGCCACAGTGCTCTGCCTTTATCTAGTAGGAGGAGGTGAGACCTGACAACCTCGGGTTCTTGATAAAGGTTGGAGGTGTTCACTCAGGTCCATCTCCACCCCTGATTGAAGTTACTGATGGAACTGAACAGAACTGCTAAATTCCCTGGCAGAAGTGAAGCTGTTTTGAATTCCAAATCCCTGTCTTTTCTCCTGCAGGTTTGTATTCATTAACCTGTTATTTCTATCCTGCTGCCTTCCTTTGTCTATAGGCTGATGATTCCCCAAGGGCCCAGTGTGTCTCAGGCTCAGTAAAGCGGTCCTCTGTGTCTGCCCCACCCTGCGAGCTTCCCGGGTCTAAGTAGGTACCGCTTCAGGTAAATCTTTTACTCAGGGGTGGTTGCTGGCCTCCTCTCGTTGCCCAGGGAGACAGGGGGTGTGGCTTCAGAATATTTGGGTGTGAGCCGTATTGCTTCTAAAAGACGGCTTCTGTATTGTGCCTCCGGGAACTGGTGCTCTGGTGTGGTTCCCTCTCAGCCAACCATCTTCTCTTTGCACCTGTGTCCCATAGTCAGCACTGTCCAGCTGCAGCTTAGGTGCTGTCCACACCCCTCAAGAAATCACCCAAGGGTCTGGATTCCTGGGGGACTGGCCTCCAAACCTCAGAGTGAGACTGGAGGCTAATTCTGGGAGCTCAGGGTTGAAGGTGGAGAATATATACAGTTTTATATGGTTTTATGCCTGGCCATATTGCAGTTTAGGCACTATCCACATCCCTCGAGAAATCACCCAAGAATCTGAACTCCTGGGGGACAGGCCTCCAGACCTCAGAGTGAGAGTGGAGGGGAGTGCTGGGATCTCAGGGTTGCAGCTGGAGAATATATAGTTTTATATGGTTTTATGCCTGGCCGTATTGCTGCTAAAAGACATGCCTCCGGGAACTGCTGCTGCTCCGTGTGGTTCCCTCTTAGCCAACCATTCTTTCCTTGCTCTCATGCCCCAGAGCCAGCACCGACCAGCTGCAGTTTAGGCATTGTCCACACCCCTTGAGAAATTACCCAAGAATGTGAACTCCTGGGAGGACAGGGCTCCAGACCTCAGAGTGAGAGTGGACGGGAGTGCTGGGAGCTCAGAGTTGCAGGTAGAGAATATATACAGTTTTATACAGTTTTATGCCTGGCAGGTCTCCAGACCTCAGAGTGGGGGACAGGGTTCCAGACCTCAGAGTGAGAGTGGAGGGGAGTGCTGGGAGCTCAGAGTTGCAGGTAGAGAATATATACAGTTTTATACAGTTTTATGCCTGGCAGGAGAATGCCAAGACACCGTAGTAGGGGAGGCAGGTCCAGTTTTTAGAGGGTCTCTCCCGTGGAGTGTAGTGGGAGGACCTGTGAACTCTGCCCGTTTGTTTGTGGGGCACTCTGAGCTGTTCTCATGGGGAAGAGGGCTCCCATCCGCTTGGTGATGGATTTTGTCCCTTTTGTTTGTATCCTTGTGGTCACAGCTCACCTCAGCAAGGTTGATGTGAGTTCTTCAGCCTTCTTTCTTGGTGTAGCTCAAATCCACCAGGTTACTTGCTAAATTTTTGTCCTTTAATTCTCCTTCTGGATGAGAGCCTCTGTGGAAAGCTGGTTTCAGTCATCTTGTCCCTCTTTCATGTTTACATGGATGAAGCCAGGAAGGCAAATGTAAAGTACACAGGGAGGAAGATGAACTGTGGCAAAGCCTTTGTCGTATGATAAGTGACCTTCCAGGCATGAGGGTGTGTCTGTGGCTCACCCTCAGTGGCCAGTCAGGGTTTCTCTACCGGAAAGTGGAGAGGAGCTCACGGAGCCGCTCTGCCTCCACTTCACTGTACACTGCTCCACATACAGTCTCTGAGTGCATATTTAACTGGTGCTTTCACTTTGTAAAAATACACAGTACTGGCAGCACCTGTGGCTCAAAGGTGTAGGGTGCTGCCCCCATATGCCAGAGCTGTTGGACTCAAACTCAGCCCTGGCCAAAACTGCAAAAAAAAAAAAAGGATTGTATACTACTTGTACTGATCTCACATATACCTCTCTGAAAATTCCTGTTGAGTGAACATTAATACATGTGAGTCCCTCACCAATGTAACTTAAAGTGCTGAACACCATGGCACTATGTGCATGATGTCAGACAGAAAAGGAGTTTAGTCCCCGGTCCAGCAGATAACAGGCACCATGCTTCCGCCAAAAAAAAAAAAAAAAAAAAAAAAAAAAGTTTCCTCTCCTCAAGAACGGTTACAGAGCTACCTGGGAAAAATGTTTCCAAATTTAAACAACCCCTTACATCCCAAATATTTCATCCACTAATTCCTCTTTACACACAATTCAGTGTGTTTCCCCAGTGAAAATTCTACCAGGGAATATTTCTTTTCCTCATATAACTCTCTCAACAATCCTGCTGAGGGAACATCAATGCACATGTGCTCCTAACCTGGTGAGTCAACTACATTCCTATAATGTACATAACCTCAGTGAGAGAAGTTTGCCACACCCCTAGTCCAGCATATAACCGGCAGTATGCTTTTCACCTAAGTCCTGATATCCCATTTCTGTCTGGGTGTATCAATACAGTTCTCCTTTCCCACACACATCTTGAGCATTCCCATCAGCTAGTGTGCATCCATCCAGCACTCCGCTCCCAAATGGATGTGACTCCTCAACTTGCCTTTCTGCTAGTGTACATCCAGCGAGTAATCTGGTTCAGGGTTATCTGAGTCCTCGCCTCAACTTTCTGCAATTCTACATCCAGGGAGTTATCCTCTCCAGGTTGATCCGAGTCCTCACCTTGCCGTTCTGCTAGTGTGCATTAACTGAGTAATCCTCTCCAGGTGATCTGAGTTCTCACTTAGCCTTTCTATTAGTGTATGTCCAGCGAGTAATCCTCTCCAGGGTAATCCAAGTTCTCACCTTGCCTTTCTGATAGAGTACATCCACCAAATAATCCTCTTCAGGGTTATTGGAGTCCTCACCTCCACTTTCTGCAATTCTACATCCAGTGAGTCATCCTCTCCAGCGTGATCCAAATCCTCACCTCACCTTTCTGCTAGTGTACAACTAGTGACTAATCCTCCCCAGTGTGATCTGAGTCCTCACTTTGGCTTTATCAAAGGTGACACCCAGGGAGTAATGCTCTCCAGGGTGATCCGAGTCCTCACTTTGCCTTTTACTATTGTACATCTAGTGAGTAATCCTCTCCAGTGTGATCAGAGTCCTCACCTCAACTTTCTCCAAGTCTACATCCAGCAAGTAATCCTCTCCAGGGTGATCTGAGTCCTCACATTGCCTTTCTGATAGTGTACTTCTGGCAGTTCACCACTGCTCCAGATTATATCCAGCAGTATCCTACTGGGAGACAAAAGCATTTTCTTCTCTTAAGTTTAGCTATTAAGAGCTAAACATGTATACTTTTTTCAAAATGCCACAATACCTGGTTTTCTAGACGTTTCATAGGCACTTTCTTTATAAAAACTTCCGCATGTTTCAAAGTGCAATGTATTTCGCAGAATACTTGTACTTATCGTACATGTAACTCTCTGAAAATTACTGCTGAGTAAGAGTTTCTCACCAATGTAACTTAAGGTGTCAAAAGCCATGGCACAACGTGCATGATGTCAGTGAAACAGGGGTTCAGCCCCGCTACTGCAAATAACCGGCAGAATGCTTCTGGTGGAGGAAAAACTGTTTCCTCCTCTTATGAATGGTTATAGAACTACCCCGTAAAGAAGTCTCACAACTTCCACAACTCCTTGAACCCCAGAAGTTTCATCTGCAAGTTCCTCCTTACACACTCTTCAGCATATTTCTTCAGTGCAAAATCTACCAGTGAATATTCGTTTTCATCATACATGTAACTCTCTCAACCCTCCTGCTGAGGGAACATCAATACCCATGTCCTCCTAAGCCAGTGTGCGAATTGCATTGCTAGAAAGTGCATGATTTGAGTGAGATTAGGTTTGCTAACATAATCCAGCATATTCCAGACATTATGCTTTGGACCCTACTCCCAAAATCCCATTTCTTCTGTGTGCAGGTATACAGCACATTTATCACAGAGCACCTGTGTCTTCAACATTCCTTTTGGCTAGTGTGCATCCATTCAGCACTCCTCTCCCAAATAAATGTGACTCCTCACCTCACTCTAATGCTAGTGTACATACAGCAAGTAATCCTCTCCTGGGTGATTCGAATCCTCACCTCGACATTCTGCAAGCCTGACATCCAGTGAGTAATCCTCTCCAGTGTGATCCGAGTCCTCACGTTGACTTTCTGCATATTTAACATCTAGAGAGAAATCCTTTCCAGGGTGATCCGAGTCCTCACCTCTCCTTTCTGTTAGTGCAATTTCAGCAAGTAATCCTCTGCAGGGTGATCCAAGACCTCATATCGCCTTCCTGATCGTGCACTTTCAGCAAGTAATTCTCTCCAGGGTGATCCGAGTCCTCACATGGCCTTTCTGATAGTGTACAGCTGGCAGTTCGCAACTGCTCTAGCTTATATCAAGCAGAATCCTACTGGGAGAGAAAAGCATTGTCTTCTTTTAAGTCATGCTATTAAGAGCTAAACATGTATGCCTTTTTCAAAATTCCACAATACCTCGTTTCCTAGACGGTTCATAGACACTTTTCTTTATAAAAACGTCCGCATGTTTCAAAGTGCAATGTATTTAGCAGAATACTTGTACTTATCGTACATGTACCTCTCTGAAAATAACTGCTGAGTCCAAGTTTCTCACCATTGTAACTTAAGGTGTCAAAAGCCATGGCACAACGTGCATGATGTCAGTGAAACAGGGGTTCAGCCCCGCTACTGCAAATAACCGGCAGAATGCTTCTGGTGGAGGAAAAACTGTTTCCTCCCCTTATGAATGGTTATAGAACTACCCGGTAAAGAAGTCTCACAACTTCCACAACTCCTTGAACCCCAGAAGTTTCATCTGCAAGTTCCTCCTTGAACACACTTCAGCGTATTTCTTCAGTGCAAAATCTACCGGTGAATACTCGTTTTCATCATACATGTAACTCTCTCAACCCTACTGCTGAGGGAATATCAATACCCATGTCCTCCTAAGCTGGAGTGTGAACTGTATTGCTATAAAGTGCACGATCTTAGTGAGAGTAGATTTGCTGACCTATTCCGGCATATTCCAGACAGTATACTTTGGACTCCAGTCCCCAAATCCCATTTCTTTCTGTGTGCAGGTATACAGCGCATTTATCACAGAGCACCTGCCTTTTCAACATCGGCAAGTGTGCATCCATTCAGCACTCCTCTCCCAAATAAACGTGACTCCTCACCTCACTCTACTGCTAGTGTACATCCAGCAAGTAATCCTCCCTGGGTGATCTGAGTCCTCACCTTGACGTTCTGCAAGCCTGACATCAAAGCGAGGCATGCTTTCCAGGGTGATCCGAGTCCTCACCTCGACTTTCTGTAAATCTAACATCCAGAGAGTAATCTTCTCCAGGGTGATCCGAGTCCTCACATCGCCTTTCTGATAGTGTACTTCTGGCAGATTGCCATTATTCTAGCTTATATCAAGCAGTACGCTACTGGAAGAGAAAAGCATTTTCTTCTCTTAAGTCATGCTACTAAGAGCTACCCATGTATAACGTTTTCAAAATCTCACAATACCTGGTTTCCTAAACGGTTAATGGGCACTTTCTTTGTAAAAACTTTTGCACATTTCAAAGTGCAATGTATTCTGCAGAATACTTGTAATTCTTGCACATGAAACTCTCTGAAAATTACTGCTGAGTGCGAGTTCCTCAACAATGTAACTCAATGTGTCAAAAGCCATGGCACAACATGCATGATATCAGTGAAACAGGGGATCATCCCCACTACTGCAATAACTGGCACAATGCATCTGGCAAGAAAAAACTGTTCTCTCCTCTTATGAATGGTTACAGAGCTACCTGGGAAAGAAGTTTCTCAACTTTCACAACTCCTTGCACTCCAGAAGTTTTATCTGCATGTTCCTCCTTTGGCACACTTCAGCGTAATATCTACCAGAGAATACTCGCTTTCATGAGACATGTAACTCTCTTAACCATAATGCTAAGGAACATCAATACCCATGTCCTCCTAAGTTGCTGAGTGAACTGTATTGCTATAAAGTGAACGATTTCAGTGAGAGTAGGATTGCGGAACTACTCAAAATATTCCAGACAGAATGCTTTGGACCCAAGTCTCAAAATCCCATTTCTTTCTGTGTGCAGGCATACAGCACTTTTATCACAGAGCACCTGCATCTTCAACATTTCTTTTGACTAGTGTGCATCTATCCAGCACTCCTCTTTGAAATATACACGACTCCTCAACTCGCCCTTGTGCTAGTGTACATCCAGTGAGTAATCCTCTTCTGAGTGATCTGAGTCCTCACCTCGACTTTCTGCTAGTGTACTTCCAGCAAGGAATCCTCTTTAGGGTTATCCGAGTACACATGTCGACTTCCTGCAAGTGTAACACCCAGAGAGAAATCCTCTCAGGGTGATACGAGTCCTCACGTCAACTTACTGCAGTGTAACATCCTGAGAGAAATCCCCTCAGGGTGATCTGATTCCTCACCTAAACTTCTTGCAAGTGTACCATCCTGAGAGAAATCCTCTCAGGGTGATCTGAGTCCTCACATCGACTTCCTGCAAGTATAACATCCAGAGAGAAATCCTCTCAGGGTGATCTGATTCCTCACCTCAACTTCCTGCAAGTGTACCATCCTGAGAGAAATCCTCTCAGGGTGATCTGAGTCCTCACATCGATTTCCTGCAAGTATAACATCCAGAGAGAAATCCCCTCAGGGTGATCCGAGTCCTCATGTTGACTTCCTGCAAGTGTAACATCCAGAGAGAAATCCTCTCCAGGGTGATTCAAGTCCTCACATCCCCTTTCTGATAGTTTACTTCTGGCAGATCGCCACTGCTCCAGGTTATATCAAGCAGTATGATACTGGAAGAGAAAAGCCTTTTCTTCTCTTAAGTCATGCTACTAATAGCTACCCATGTACGCCATTTTCAAAATCCCACAATACTGGTTTCCTAGACGGTTCATGGGCACTTTCTTTCTAAAAACTTCCACATGTTTCAAAGTGCAATGTATTCCGCAGAAAACCTGTAATTCTTGCAGATGTAACCCTCTCAAAATTGCTGCTGAGTGCGAGTTCCTCACCAAAGTAACTCAATGTGTCAAAAACCATGGCACAACGTGCATGATATCAGTGAAACAGGTTCAGCCCTGCTACTGCAGATAACCAGCAGAAAGCATCTGGCAAGGAAAATCTGTTTTATCTTCTTATGAATGGTTACAGAGCTACACGGGAAAGAAGTTTCCCAACTTCCACAACTCTTTGTACCCCAGAAGTTTAATCTGCAAGTTCCTCCTAAGGCACACTTCAGCGTATTTCTTCAGTGTAATATCTGCCAGAGGATACTCGTTTTCATGATACATGTAACTCTCTTAACCCTAATGCTAAAGAACATCAATACCCATGTCCTCCTAAGCCCGTGAGCAAACTGTATTGCTATAAAGTGAACGATTGCAGTAAGAATACAATTGCCGAACTACTCCAGCATATTCCGGACAGTATGCTTTGGACCTGAGTCCCAAAGTCCCATTTCTTTATGTTGCAGGCATACAGTACTTTCATCACAGAGCACCTGCTTCTTCAACATTCCTTTTGGCTAATGTGCATCCATCCAGCACTCCTCTCCTATGCATACGTGACTCCTCAACTTGTCCTTGTATTAGTAATCCTCTCCTGGGTGATCTGAGTCCTCACCTTGCCTTCCTGCTGGTTGAAATCTAGGTAGTAATCCTCTCCAGCGTGATGCATGTCCTCACCTTTTTTTTCTGCTAGTGTACTTCTAGCAAAAAATCCTCTACAGGGTTATCCAAGTCCTCACGTCGAGTTCCTGCAAGTGTAACATCCAGAGAGAAATCCTCTCAGGGTGATCCGAGTCCTCACGTCGTCTTCCTACAAGTGTAACATCCAGAGAGAAATCCTCTCAGGGTGAACTGGTTCCTCACCTCGACTTCCTGCAAGTGTAACATCCAGAGAGAAATCCTCTCCAGGGTGATCAGAGTCCTCACATTGCTTTTCTGGTAGTGTTTTCTGGCAGATTGCCACTGCTCCAGCTTATATCAAGCAGTATGCTACAGGAAGAGAAAAGCATTTTCTTCTCTTAAGTCATGCTACTAAGAGTTACCCAGGTATGCTGTTTTCAAAATCCCACAATACCTGGTTTCCTAGATGGTTCATGGGCACTTTCTTTGTAAAAACTTCCACCCATTTTAAAGTGCAATGTATTCCGCAGAATACTTGTAATTCTCGCACATGTAACTCTCTGAAAATTGCTGCTGAGTGTGAGTTCCTCACCAATGTAACTCAATGTGTCCAAAGCCATGGCACAATGTGCATAATATCAGTAAAACAGGGGTTCAGTCCCGCTACTGCAGATAACCGGCAGAACGCTTCTGGCAAGGAAAAACTATTTTTTCCTCTTATGAACGGTTACAGAGCCACTGGGGAAAGAAGTTTCCCAACTTCCACAACTCTTTGCACCCCAGAAGTTTAATCTGCAAGTTCCTCCTTAGGCACACTTCAGCGTATTTCTTTAGTGTAATATCTACCAGAGAATACTCCTTTTCATGACGCATGTAACTCTCTTAACCCTAATGCTAGGAAACATCAATATCTATGTCCTCCTAAGCCGGTGAGCCAACTGTATTGCTGTAAAGTGAACGATTTCAGTGAGAGTAGGTTTGCTAAACTACTCCAGCATATTCCAGACAGTATGCTTTGGACACGAGTCCCAAAGTCCCATTTCTTTCCGTGTGCAGGCAAACAGCACTTTTATCACAGAGCACCAGTGTCTTCAACATTCCTTTCAGCTAGTTTTCATCCATCTAGCACTCCTCTCCCAAGCATATGCGACTCCTCAACTCGGCCTTGTGCTAGTGTACATACAGAGAGTAATCCTCTCCTGGGTGATCTGAGTCCTCACCTTGTCTTTCTGCTAGTGTAATTCTACTAAGGAATCCTCTCTATGGTTATCCGAGTCCTCACGTCGACTTCCTGCAAGTGTAACATCCAGTTAGAAATCCTCTCAGGGTGATCCGAGTCCTCACCTCGACTTTCTGAAAGTGTAACATCCAGAGATAAATCTTCTCCAGGGTGATCAGAGTACTCACATCGCCTTTCTGGTAGTGTACTTCTGGCAGATCGCCACTGCTCCAGCTTATATCAAGCAGTGTGCTACTGGGAGAGAAAAGCATTTTCTTCTCTTAAGTCATGCTACTAAGAGCTACCGATGTAAGCCGGTAGCCAATTCTACTGTATAGTAAATAAAGAGTATCCCCACTGTGAAGTTTAAATCATTCAACATTAGAAATATGATGACTGGTTTTTTAATACATATCTTATATTAAGCCTTGTCTTGATTTAATAAATAAGATGGTGTCTGAATTTTAAATATATGAACGGACTTGGTAGTGATGTATAGGGAGGAAATGTTAAAAATGAAAAGGAAGTTAAACTTTAAAATAACAAAATTGATAGCTGGGCTTTAGTTTTTGAGGTTTCTCTCTTCTTGGATATTATTCCCTGATGCTCTCTCTGTACTCAGTTAAGATCATGAATAGAATCACGTTAATGGTCAAATAGGTGAAAAGGGGAATTTTGTAATTATCAAATACGTAGTTTGAAGAAGTGTTTCAACTTTGTGCACACCAATGAAAAACAAAATTAAGTGTATTATAAAATTGTATGCTCATATGCAAATAATGATTATTTTTAAGTGAAGATTTTCTACACTGATCAGGAGTAATACTTATTGAGAGTATTGGTTTAGTTTAGTAGAAATGCTAGATTTTTAGAAATCAAACATGCTTTTGACTAAATTTCTTTCCAATTTTCTTCCATTTTTCTCTAAGGCTTTTATAAGAATTGAAATATACAATAATGAAATTATGCAAATGATTCTTCATTTACTAATGATCAGTAGTTTAAATGTCACATGTAATAAATTTTAAAAGATATATCTTATACCATAATATGAAAACTATCATTCTTACTTTTCTATGGGGTTATAATGTTCAGTTTTCTAGTTTATACCACTCTGTAAATATAGTTAGAAAAAAAGATTTAAGTGCTACAAGATTAAACTATTATTATAATTCTTTTAATTACATGGAATAGTAGTATTTTTTTTCAATAGGTTACTTTATTTTTAGAAGGTGCTTATACTATAGGTTGAAGTTTTGGCTGAATAAAGAGTTTCCCTTTTTAGTGTCTAATAATGAGCAATGTAAACAGAAATGTCAATTGAGGTTGGCAGATTAGGGAGTCGGGTTGGAGTTTATACTATTATCTGTAGAAACAAATTGTACATGCAAAAGCAATCAGTATAGATCAATTTAGCCTGTGGAGTTGAGTTTCTGGTAAAATAATACTTTACTTTCCTCTTCCATTTATACTTGCCCTACAGGTTATTATTTATTGTTCAATGTTATTACACATTTTAAGGGAAAATAATGTAATTCAATGAAGTAATGCTACACCATTCTGCATTCAATATATGCAATTTTTTTGCAATTACTACTCTGACTTAATCGGGTACCAAGATGTTATTCAAGAATTATTTATCAACTTTAATAGATGCATTTCTTAGTGTTAACATATTAACCCTACTTAAAGTCAACAAGAAAAAATAGTTTTTATGTAAGTAAACCCTATGAGTCATTGTCTCTGAATAGTTTATATATCCCTTTTTAAAAGAACTATGCAAAATGTTCAGCTGCATATAACATGTAAAAAACCATCTACTGTTTGGGGTGGATTTTCATCTGAATCAGATTTGTACAGGCAAGACACACTAAGAATCAACCTCTTATATTTATTTCCAGATCATATAGCTAATGCAAGAATGTTGGCCTGATGTTTTCTTTGTAATTTAAGATGAATTGTGTGTTATACATTGTACATCATTACCATCAGGAACATATCTAGCGTTACTAAAAGATTTGTTTAAAAATTAAGGAAAGTGTGGAGTAAAGTAATTAACAGGAATTGATTGAATATCTGTGATTTAGTTTACACTTAACCAGGAACTATGTGGTTTGCAACTTAGGTACAATGTATTGTTTCTTACAGTTGGAAAGACAAAAGTAATGCATCGAAAGTAACTGGAGAAAGAAGACATAAAGTAGCAAACCACATGATAAATGAATAGAGTAGTAGTTCAGAGGAAGGTGAGTAGAGACTTTCATTTTTAGAATATTTCATTAAGCAGTTTAAACTTGATTTGTGGTGACAGAATAAGTATTATTTGGATAATTCAGAAAATAGCCTATGCTTACTAATCAGAAGACAAAGGGCATATACAAGTAAGATGAATGCAGCTTTGGTTTTCAGGGGCTCGAAGGGTGGAGGAAACATAAAAAAGTTGAAAAAGGAAAAAAAAGTTGAAAAGTTGACTAAAATTGGCATGATTAGAGTAGGCTTTGAAAGCTACATGTGTATGTATATGTTTATATACATATATCTCCCTCCCACCCTAGATCCCAAGCTGCTGAACTCCTGGGTCAATGATAGAAAATCCTCAGTTGAGACTGGGGACAATTTGACAGCCAATTAAGAGGAATTTTAACTTCAGTATATTTTCCCTCCAAAAACATAGCCCTTTCACCCAAAACCTGTTGTTTATGATCACTGAAATAATTTAATCAAGAATGGGTCATATTTCATGGGCTTATATTAACTAGCTGACTGATGCATAAAAAGGAAGCTATCAATAACTTATTGTATTTTTGACATGAGACTGTGCACCTCACATGTTTTATCATATAATTCTTCACAGTAAGGCTGAAGTTAGAAGTTTCCATTGTAGAACATTAGGAATTAGGAACATTAGGCATAAGCAAATCCCAAAGTTCGTGTTTTCTTTTCATTTCTTTTTTTTTTGAGACAGAGCCTCAAGCTATTGCCCTAGGTAGAGTGCTATGGCATCACAGTTCACAGCAACCTCCAACTCCTGGGCTTAAGTGATTCTCCTGACTCCATCTCCCAAGTAGCTGGGACAACAGGTGCCTGCCACCACAACCAGCTTTTTTTTTATTGTTGTTGTTGCAGCCTTCATTGTTGTTTGGAGGGCCAAGGCTGGATTTGAACCTGTCAGCTCAGGTGTATGTGCTTGGCTCTGTAGCCACTTAAGCCACAGTCGCCGAGCCCATGTTTTCTTTTCTAATAAAGCTGCCATGTCAAGTTGTCAATAGTTGAAAATGTTAGATATTTTCAGCTTTGCCTTCATCTTTTCCTAAACCATACACAACCACACTCCACTATTTCCTGCAACTCAGATGGGCATATTGGTATTTGATGTCCTTGCATCTTAATCTACAGATGATGGAATCAAAGAAAAGTGCCTGATCTGGGCTAAATTAGATAGTTTTTCTCACTCTAGAAATTTGAACCAAGATACACGGAGACCACTTGAACATGATATTGGTACTTGAAGCCAGAAATGATGAAAAAGAGAGGGCAGAATCACTGAAAAAGCTATGGAATGTTGTAAGTGAAAGTTATGTGGAAGCATAAAATATAAACCATTCAGAGAAACCAATTCCCTAGGGAGGAAAATGAAACAGATGTGTATTGAGAAACATAGGTAAGCAGGAGGCTGTGCTGTAGTGCATGTATAATTAAACATGTCTTTACTTACAGATTTCTTGCTTAAATAGATCCAAGATTCTAGGTTCAAAATTCTATTTTATTGCAAGTTATGGGTTTTACCATATTCCACAGCATTTTGTGGTGCAAATAAAAAGCTTCATTCTAGGATAGCTTTTATCCCTTTGTAAACAACCTATTTTTTCTTAGGGAAAGCTTTGTAAGTTTTCTCGATGTTATTTTTTGTTGTTGTTGAGGGCAAATGTCTAAATGAGCCACACTGATTAAGGTCTTCAAAAGTGACACATTTCTGTAGTGTTTTTAGGTGAACTCTGATCTACTAATTTTCAGTGTGAGTAGAAACAATAAAATTATAAACAGGTAAAAGAAATTGACTATATTTAAAAAAAATTAAACTTTTTCTTCTTCACAAAAGCACCAATAATAAATCATTAAATCAAAGTTTCCACTTGCCTGAAGTCATTAGGAAAGTGATTATTTCCAAGACTATTGTGAAAAACTATTATGTGTGAATATTGCATAAGAGGGAGAGTAATTAGTGGGACCACACCTACGGTGCCTCTTACAAGGGTACATGCAAAATTTACTAGGTGTAGAATATAAATGTCTTAACACAATAACTAAGAAAATGCCATGAAGGCTATGTTAATCAGTTTGATGAAAACATTTCAAATTGTATATAAAACCAGCACATTGTACCCCATGATTGCATTAATGTACACAGATTTAATATGTGTACATATGTGTGCACTATGATTTAATAAAAAAATAAATAAATAAAAGAATAATAAGAAAAAAATAACATCAAGTCAATATATCAAGTGTATGAACAACCATTATTTGAAGTAATAATTCAACAGTAAGAACATGAAGCCATACCTAGCTTAGGGTGCCCTGTATGTAATGAATTGTTTCTTTAATATGAATATTAATGATTTCTGAAAATATTTGAAATAAAAGCCTAACTAGAAATAATAAACACCCAGCATAATTGGGGGGTGGGGGGGTCAATGGATTTTTCA
Source organism: Loris lydekkerianus (assembly GCA_963574355.1). Lineage (NCBI taxonomy): Eukaryota > Metazoa > Chordata > Mammalia > Primates > Lorisidae > Loris > Loris lydekkerianus. The sequence continues at coordinate 49,081 of CAUYPK010147011.1, read as the reverse complement.
CTTTATGGGACAATATGGCAGGTCTAGAAATATTTTGGAAAATGAATACTATTTCTTTGGCCATACTATTATGTATTTCCTTTCAAAGATGTTTCATGACAGAAAATTCAGAGAGGGGAATTAATGCTTATGTGCTAAATAGATTAATCTATAGATGTTTTTAGATGGCTAATGGTCTATTTGACCGTACAAAATTGGGCACTTTTCCATCTCCTTTTTATGCAAAGTTAGACCACCTTTCAAGTAAGGAAAGAATAAGAGGGGCTGGAAAGAACACTTATGAGATTTAGTAAACCAAATTCTTTAAATCGATATTTCATCATTTTAACAAATTTATTTGGGTCTGTCTGTTTTGTGCTAGGAATTCTTTCAGGCAGTCCAGACTACATCAGTGATCTAAAAAGACAAAAATCCCTTTGCTGAGCTTTGTCTTTTTGCTACATCTGTTATTCTACTGAATTAAAGTGCATCATAAATACTTGCAGTTTTCACCAACAATGTGCAAAATTAGATGTGTATTTGCATACACTTGTTTATTCAATGTATTTGTCCTCTCAAATGTTAAGAACAGAGAACTTGGACGTCCTTGCATTGCTCAGGACCACTTACAAAGACCCCCAGCAGTGTTACTCCAGAGAACATCTGTCATACAAATATTTGAGCACCCTAGACTATCATTGTTTTTAAAAGAAAAGCTAGTTGTAAATGCAGGCTATTCCTAGTTGTTAGTTTGCATATCTGGTTTGTGTAACTATGAGAAAATTATGGATGTACTTGGAATTTCATTTGTTCATATTGCGTAATCAGGAGAATGAGAAATAGCTAGAGCGTGTAAGGGAAGATAAATGCACAGTCATTGTCACATCCATGTAAAATTCCAATCCATAATAGAAATTTCTATGAGGTCTCCGTTGGCTCTACAAGAAATTATTTGGGAGGGTATATACTTTGGGGGATAGGAAACCTAACCATGAGCTGAAATGGTATCAATGAAAAAGGATCTACTTTTACTCAAGGTACAAGGAAGTTGAGAAAGCAAGAATATATAATTTTGCATTATACCAAGTGTTTAGGGGGTATACTTTTAGGGAATTTGAAAGAAATGCATAGCATAGTATTTGTACTAAAAGCAATGGATTAGAGAGGATAAGGTGAGTGGTGACGCTAGAAAGGTAGATCAAGGGAATCAGGGATTGCTTCATATGGCCAGATACCAGCAAGAAACAAGTCCCTAAAAGTGCTATGATACACTACAGAGAGAGTTCCTAGAAGCAACTGTCGGTGCAGAGAGAAAAGTTTCTGGGTCCTGCCAGCAGACAACTATAGAGCTACTGCCAGCCACTAGCCACCATATTCCATAGTCATCAAGAGGCATTGCTGTTATGTAGTTATAGAAGGTGTGAATAAAATGTAGAAGTGTTTGCAATATAATATTGGGTGAAAACTAAATGCAGACCTCTTTGCATATAACATAGTACATTACTCAGAAATGTATACATGGTACATATGTCCATGTATAGAAAACAAAGAAAAGGAATGCATATTTTCTTCAATGACATGATTTAATATCAAGCTCATGAAAATGATCCTTTTTGTTAATTCAGTTTAATGACAATTTTTATGTAATACATACTTCATTTCTAATTTAAGTTCATCTTAGTGTACATTTGAAAGAGTCTTTCTTATGGTTTAGGGGCTTGTTTGTATTGTTCATGAAAGTGATTGTTAAAATATTATTGTGGAATGAGTAGTAATAGCAAAGTCCTGTATTCTTTAGTTTTGCAACTGATCAAAGAGAGTTATGTGGGGAAAAGAGGTATAACTCCTTCAAAGATATTCAAAGAATGGCTTAAAATACCATTTACAATAATATGAGTTATTAGATTTTGAGTCCAATTCTCAAGGACGTAAAAGAAATTTATAGAATTCATCACCATGTGCTAATGTATGGAGGAGGCTGGAGGCAGAGACACCTATTGGAGTGACGGAGGCCCCTGTGATGTGAGAATGTCCTGTTAAGAGAAATTAGTGATGATTCTACATAAGGTGTCTGAGTTCCCTTCTAAGAGGGCTTCTTCCAGAAAGAGGAAGTAAAAGAAAAATCTTCAGGATCAAAGCCAAGAGATAAAACACTGGAATGGGAGTTGTTAGAAACTTTTTCTTACAGACTATGAATTTGTTTTCTTTTTAATATCTCTATTTTTTTCTTCAAAAGTGTTAGTAGACAAATGAACTGTGACTTACATACCCATTTTTTCTTGTATCTAAGTAGAATTCACCCTTAGTCTCTTGCTAGTGTCTTAGTAAAGGGCCCACCCCTTACTGCTTGTGTTCTGGGTGAAAGCTGTTGCAGGTACACTGACCAACAAATGGTTTAGTTACTAATTTTGAGAGTAGGGGGACTGACATATAGACAGTGTCAGGGATGGTAGTCCAGTGAGGTTGGCTGGGAAGCCTGCACCTTTAGGAAAGCTACAGAGTTCTGGGTGTTCAGGGGCAGCAAAATAACTATCCCTGGGCATGTAAGAAAAAAATATAGATCTCTCTCTCTATATATATATATATATTTTTTTTTAAATAAATCTTTAGAACAGATTTGAGTGTTGACAAAAATTCATGTCAGGCCAGGCATGGTGGCTCCTGGCTACAATCCTAGCCCTCGTGAAGCTGAGGTGTGTGGATTGCTTCAGCTTAGGAGTTCAAGACCAGCCTGAGCAAGAGCAAAACCCTGTTTCTTCCAGTAAAAATAGAAAAAAAAATAGCCAGGCCTGATGGTGAGCATCTGCAATGCCTGCTACTTGGGAGGGTGAGGCAAGAGGATCTCTTGAACCCAGGAGCTTGAGGTTGCTGTGAGCTGTTATGATGCCACAGCACTCTACCGAGGACAACGGAGTCAGACTCTGTGGAAAAAAAATTATTTTCCATAACATCCCCATCAGACAAATAAGCTTTTAGTTGGCCACTTTCAATCCAATAGCCACTATCAAGAAATAATAAAATAATGAAAAATTCAGTGATCTAAACTAGCATTCCCACATAGGAAAATCATATAGTTTTATGCTAAATTAGTTAACAAACAATACATCAGAGGTAAAATTAATTGAAATAAATCTTAACTTTATGTGTGACATATCTTAACCAATGCAAATATTAAGATAAAGTGTTCATTTAAATTAACATGGAAATGAATAGAATGATAGATATTGAGACACATTCTCTGCTATATATACTCAGTAATTTATAGATTCAAAAACATTTGCTGAGCTCCTGCATGTTAACTTTTATGGAACCATTTTACCTTTCGTTTTGACCAACGCTTTTGTGTGTGTGTGTGTGTCTGAAGCACATAGCATACATGTGTCTTATTGACCTAAATATAAATCAGCAAGGGCTGAAATCTTCTTTCTTGATTAAAAAATAAAACTTTATTCAATGAGGTCTACCTATAAATAGCCTATGCCTGTCATTTGTATTTATGGTACAGAAAAAACACCAAATCCGAAGGTTTTCAGCTACAAAATGCCAAATACTAGAAAAATGAAAACAGCAATTGACAATAACAGTGAGATGGCATTTTCACTATTCAAAGAGTCTACTAGTGTCATGATTTGAAAAGTGAGAGGCAGCAGAATGAAAGTGAGAAACCAAAAATTCAGCTGCTTTCCCATGCTTTATCTAAGAGAATGGAGGTGATTTCGTTTCTAGTTTTATTTTATTTGACTTATGTTTCAATTAATAAATATCATTTATTCCTAAATTCAACTTCTTGACCAGCTTCATTTTAACTCTGTATTCCAAGGCAAAGCTTCTGCCTCTAAATCTGAATACCATTCCTACCATAAACATCACACTTTGAAAGCTTGATCCAGCTCTCTGTGCCTATCCAGCCCTGATCTGTGTTTCTAAGTTCTGAAAGTCTTTACTATTATGCTGTGTATTTGACATTCATATCAGGTACAACAGAATGAGCATAAAATAAAACAATTTTATTTTTAAGAAAGGTATAAAACCTCTTTCTGGCAAGGTTCTTATCTTTTCAGTAAACAATAAAATTTATTGCCTATGTTTTTCTTTAAGAGAAAGCTTGACCTTGTTTCATACCATGTATTGTTGACACTTAAGCTGTAATAAAAGGGTTTCTTTTCATTCTTATGCATTCTTCCATTCAACGAATGAAATCTGGTATAAGAAACCTCCCAAAGAGCTTTTAATTCTTTCTATTTTATGCTTTTTTTTTTGTTATGGCTATAAAATATATTTTCAAGGCTATTTTCAAAGTTAAATTCATGTACAAGGCTTTTAACTTCATACAACTCTGGCATTTTTTTTTTTGCGTTCTTTTTGCACTTCAAAGGAGAAGCAGAATTATAGACTAAAGAAGTAAAAACAAAAAAGAAAAGAGTTTTATTTCAGGAGTAAAACAACTAACACACACTGACCTTTTATGTAGAGGAAACTGAGCCCTGATCTTTAGCATAAGACTCTCACTTCCTGCTTGAGAGACCTGGAGAATCATATCATGTGAGTTGTGTGTGTGCAGGAGATCAGAGGACTGGCCTCCAAGAGAAAATAAATGTGTGAGGTATGGCAATAATGATTAAAGACTCTTGAGATTCCCAAGGTCTCTTGATGCTGGAGGCAGAGGTTATGCTCAAGGTCTGTGGTTTTGCAAAAACAAAGGTGGAGACATTCTCACTAACTTTCCCCATGTCCTCCAGTGCTAATATTGGACAAGCAGCTTTTATCAACTCCTTCTCATTTTATGATAATAAATATAGACCTGAGGTTTACTCAGGAGAGCTTCTCCCAGAGTTACTCAGTTCCCCCACACAGACTTTGTGTCAAGCCTCTTCATTCCTCGTGCTAAGACCCCCTCACCTGGTGACCCCAAACCCCTTCACTCTTATATGGACTAAGTACTCTTTCAAATACTTTACATATATCATTATATCATCCACTGACCCCAATACTACTCCTAGCCAGATATTTCCACTTGCCTCTCCTATTTTCAGAGTTGAACCCAATCTCTCTTCCCCACTGCAAGACTTCATTGTAGTGGTCCCTATAACTATTGTGATAATCCTGAGGAAAGTCTGTCTAATTGTGTCTTAACAAGAGTCACTGAATAATTTTTTTTCTTTAATAAAAATTTGTGTTATAGCTTTTTTTTCTGGAACATATGAACAAAGAATAAATTTCATGGTTATATAAAAAAGATCTTTAGCATGTTGATATTTCTAAAGTTTCCTAAGATAGTAAAGCATTTATTTCTCATCATTGACGTTATTTACTTTTTAAAGATTAGTGTCCTGATATTTGGACACATACCTAATATTGAAGTACATTAGAGAAAAAAATCAATAACAAAGCAGATCCAATATAAAGGAGATCATTACATGATATTATAAATGGGATGTAAGAGAGGGGCTCTGTGAAGTAAAAGAAAATTAGTTGAACAATAGAAATACTATTTTTTTTTCTGTCATGCTTTTAAGACAGGAGAATAATAATTACCTACTAAAAGAAGCCCTCAGATTTTCAGGTATGGTCTTGCAATTTTAAAAGCAAATTTAAAAACAAAAGGGTAAAACTCCACTGTTTGGGATTGAGTTGTACATCTTCTAAATACATACACTGAAATTCCCACAGCCTCATAATGTGACTTGATCTGAGAAAGGATTTTTCTAGAGTTAAACAAGTTAAAATGAGGTCATTAGGATGGGCCCTAATCCAATATGATTGGTATTCTTTTAAGATGGGAAAATTTGAAGACTGACACCTACAAGGAGAACACCATGTGAACATGAAGACTGCTGTCCATAAGCCAGGGTGAGAAGCCTGGGACACAGCCTTCTCTCACTGCTCTCAGCAGGAGACAATTCTGCCAATACCTTGGTTTTGAATTTCTGACCTTGAGAATTGTGAGACATTAAAATTCATTGTTTAAGCCACCACGTTGGTAGGTCTTTGTTATGTCAGCTCTAGAAAACTAATATACACATATTATTCTTTGCTGGCATTAAAGACATGTCTCTAGCATTAGTTTGTTAAATAATTCACCTGACTCTTCCTTTAAGGCATTGCAGAGTTTCAGTACTTTAAAGTTGTTGTAGTGATAGAAGCAGAATAATTCATCATGAGACTGTTTCTTTTTTTAAATTGTTCATACTGTTACTTAAACTCAAGGAACATATACAATACCTCCTTACTTAACATTGTCAATAGATTTTTGGAAACTGTAACTTTGAGCAAAATAATGTACAACAGGTCTTCAAAGAATCTCGTTTTGGCTCAGCATTGTTTCATTTTAACATTGATTAGGAAAAAAGTGTTTTTATTATACATTGTTTTGCTTACAGTCACAATTTCCAAGAAACTATCCATGATGTTAAGTGAAGACTTATTGTATATTTTGACAGCAAATTACACTTTATTGCACATTCAAACAGAAAACTAATTGTAACCAGACAGCTATTGTTGGTTATTTTGAAATATTCTTTGTAAAAGCACTTCCATGAAAGTTATGAATAGTAAGTCAGTAACATTCCCTGTTACAAGGCCATAAAGATATTTGTTATATATGCACTAAAATTTCATTATCATTGGAAAGCCTTAGACTATATATGTCCACTGCTGAATACCATAAAAATCATTTGGAAAACATAAACTTGTGTGGAAAAAAAAATGTCACTTAAGCTACCATCTTTTCCCATCCGGAAAAAGGTTTCAGCAAATGGCGAAAGGCATTCTGTTTTTATTCAGTAAAATCTTGCTTTCCAGCATTACTTTCTAACTTCAATAGCATTTTCTGAATGATGGCTTTCCCTTGTCACTTAAGTATAAAAAGCCTATGGTAATGGTATGTGATTCATTATTCATAGTATCTTCATGTCTGATTTTAATTAAATCTGGAAAGGTTCACTTCCACAACTGCCAGTGGCTAAGAATTTTTAGGGTGCAGTCTTGGTATTTACACTACAATGGTATCTCTTGCTGTGATAAACAGCTATTCAGAATGTACAGTTGTTGGGCTTGACCTTTTCATCGTATAGTGTTCAGATTAACAGAAGGTAGAGTGGCTGAGAGGTCTCACTGATGAAATTTTTGTGCTTGATTCTTAATTCAGAATGTGGCAGTAATAATAGTTCTTGGCTTAAGCACAATCCATTTTAAAAGTTGTGTAATTGCTAAATTATAATAATTACAATAATCATGTGAGATGACTGTAGAGATCAGGAAACACAATTTTCTGTTTTAAAAGCATTTTTATTTCATCCATTTCAAAGCATGCCTGCTTAAAGCAATATACAGCCAGTATTACAACTATGCAATTTTTCAGAGGCTATCACTATAATCACTTACTTGGAATTAATGAACAACTTCCCATTTCATCATGTCTTGCAATATGAGAGTGTGTGTACCAATTGTCTGGATCTAGCAGCAATCAGTAGCATCATGGTAGCAAATTATTTGAATTGGTTCGTCAATGGCTTAAAAATAATAGAAGGAAAAAAACAAATACTTATTTTTACTTATGAAAAAATGAAAACTTACATACATTTAGGAGATCTTTTGTTCAACTTGAAGATCATCTTCCTTTGTGCAAAAAAAATAACACTTTATGGCTTAATCATGTTAAAGAATTTTGTATTTGACCCAACCTACTAAATATTGCTTTTTAAGTAGGGGCCTTGACCTACTGTTTTATTCACCTGCTGGAAGTAGAGCTAGACTCTCTAAATGTTTCATCATTTAAACTCTGTGTTGTACCTTGGAACATATATTCAAATATTTAAAATATTTGAACAGATTTAAAGATTAATATTTAAAATGCCATGTTCAAGAAGTTATTACTAAATGGAAAGAGAATTTCACAAGTTCACCTAGCAGCAAACTTAAGTTCAAAGAGGATTGAAGTTTGAGTATAATGATAATATTGGGCCAAGAAAGAATGCTGTCCTATTACATACATGTTAGTGAGTTACTTTTAATATTATGAGCTGAGCTAATCGAATTAGTATATTTCAATAGTCTAGTAAATGTTGATAAGCAATGAGAACAACCTAAAAAATATAAAGCAATAGATAAACTTCTCTGTGTATTACAAGAGCAATCCTTATAACAGTCTCACTAAAAAAAAATATAATCATAGATTTTAAAGCTTAAGTAGACCTTAGAGATGCTCTTGATTCCCCACATTTTCTGGATGATTAAACTAAAGTTCAGTGTTGTTAGGAGAATTGCCAAGGGTCACAAATCTACATAGCAGCAGAATCAAGAATGCCACTCATTCCTCCATTTCCCGTGTGTTTTTCTAGCCAGAAAGACCTAGTTTAAAACCCCATGTCTACCACCTATAGTTTGGGGGGCCTTCAATAATTTACCTAAGCGATACACAACCAATAGTTCTTCATCTAAAAGTATGAAAAATAGTTATATTAGAAAGTTGATAAATGTTTTTAATGCACCACCATGTGGTATAAACTGAAAGTTGGTAGATATTACAATTGAAGATTGTTTTTATAGTTTTGACTAGGTGGAGTTAATTATTCTGTGCCTTGTTTTCCGATGCATATGTTATTAGAGAAAAAGAATGAACCAAAGTCTCCTCGGGCTTTCTCTAAATTAATACATTTTTATACAATGCTCTTTAGTCTTTAGAACCTATTGTTTTAGGAAGTCCTGCCTAAGATTTCCATTATTTAGAGAAAATATTATAGTGTTCTGCTCCTGTCTTGCTCAAGGATAGAAACTCTTAGAAGTGTTTTTTTTTTTTTTTTTTTTTTTACTAATCAGAGAAAATTCGTGAGTAATAGGGATACAGATTTGAGACTAGAATTTAATTTCTGTTAATAGAACTTTAAGAGCTTTATCTCCAAGAGAGAAGGACAGAGATTTTGGAGTTGTGAGTAAACAGAAAAAAAAAAAATAAATCGTCTTTCATGAACAAGTCATGGTCAAGGAGACAAAATACAACTCCCAAGCAACTTCTCACATGAGAAATAACTCAATGATTTTCAGAACACATTTATCTAGTATTAAATTCACTCCAATGAGGTGTTAGGGTGGAAAATTTAGTAAGTGCTTTGTGTGAGACAAGAAAATTTCTCTAGACCAAGAAAATTACTCTAGGTATAAAAGTATAAGTTTTTTTTTTTGTTTGTTTGATTTTATCTTTTAAAAGGAGAGAGGGAGTCAGCAACCAGAAGAAGTTAGGGAGAAGCAAGCCTGGGAGATGGCCTGGCATCCCAAAGAAAGAAGGAAGAATGCCCACCCTGGGGTCCTGGAGGTAGCTGAATTTAAAGGGGACAAGATAAAAGGTAATAATTGTGGCCACACTCGTAAGATATTGTGAATGTGAATGCTGTATCCATTTTTTCCTTTGGCCAGGTTGAAGAGAAACTTTCTGCAGGTGTGTCCAATTCTCCAATTCTGACAGAGCACTGAGGAAATTAAAGAGAAAAAATTTACATTTTCCTTTGTCAGCTGGGAACTCCTCAGTGGTTTGTGAAAAGGGAAATGGGGTGGGCTTGCTATCAGTTAGTCTGATAGGCAGAAAAAGAAAGCAGGTAGAGAGATTGATTTTAGTACTTTCTGAAAAAAAATGTAAGTTAATAATTTCTCTATTATTTCACTATTGAGAGGAACCATCCTTTAGGTATGTTCAATACTGCCACAGAAAATAGAGATTGAACTTGATTTGATCCTTTATTTAACAAAAAATTATCAAAACTTAAGCTGCAAAGTAGACAAAGAATGATGTCTAGGCATAATTAATCCAAAGCTTATAGTCACTTACCTGTATTTTCAAAATTATTTGAGTGGGACTGACAAAGGCACTACAGAATGCTCTTAGTGATAGCCATTGCTACCGTGGGAGAGGAGCTTGGCAGAGAGATGTCTCCTGTGAAAGAATTAATTATGCCAAGTAGAACGGTCCTGTTTCACTCGGTAAGAGCCTGCCCAGGGCTGACATTATCATGGTCTATAAATAGGAATAGTCGCATAGTCACTTAAGAAGAAAACCACGAACTTAAGGTCTCTGAAAAAAATAATAAAAGACTTACCAGTATTAATAGACTTTGTGTCTTTTGGTTGTAATATATTTTGTTCCACAGCATTCAAAAGTGAGCTTGGTTAGTTGTGTTACTGTATGTGATGATGTTTATGTGATATATGTGTAGATTTTATGTATACATGTATATAAGCACATCTTCTCAATGGTCAGTTCCACATGTGGGTCTGCAGTTAATGAGCACTTTTATGGAAGGTTGTCCCTCCCTTTAATCATGGATATAGATGAAATTGTGGCCGGAGTGAATGGAGAATTAGGAATGTAGAAATCCTCAGAAAGAAGGCCTGAAGTATTTGAACATCTATTAGCCTGCAAGAGGAAGAGGGATGGGCAAATAGAAGAGAGATTGAAGAAGTTGGCAGGAAGACATCTAAAGTGGGGTTACAATGAAAGCACAGGCTGAGAGTCTTTTAAGAATTAAAGAAAGAGTCCCTTTGCTAAGTGCGGATGGAAGATTTGTAATCTCAGAACTGAAAAGTATCAGTTCCATTTGCCAATAGAATAGGGGCAAGGGAGTAGGAGGTAGATTTAGCAAAGGAAGTTTTACTTTTAGTTTTGAGAACTTAGCATCTTTTTCCTGACTTTTAGTTTCTCTGTAAACTAAGAATAGGAGGAAGTTTTCCTGTTATGAAAATAGAGGGAGATACTTAGATTTGAAGTGAAAAGAAATAGCAAAGGATTGAAATAGTTTTTGAGAGGGGAGATGGAAAGGGAAAAAATATTTAAAAAGATGAATTACATGCCTGTCAGTATTATAGAATTAGCTGAAATTTCTGATAATAAAATCTAACACTATTGAGCTAATTATGCTATTTCTTTATTATTCTTTGTAGCACTTGTATCCTTCCTCAGCCTTTTGTGAAGGCAAAGAGATAATAATCTATTTAGCTGGGTTCATGCTAACAGAGTAAAAGAGCAAGAGAGTTTTGATAAGGTATTAGTTGAAATGATGGATCATATAATCAAAGTTGGAGAGAAGGAAATCAAGGAAATTATGTAATTACATTTTGTAGCAGAGACTACTTCTAAACACAATTTTGTGATTAATAGCTGGACTTTGAATTGAGCATGGCAAACTAAATGCACTTATTTACCTCCATTCTCTTGGAGATACTCTGAAAATGACAATCACCAAAATTTCATAAAGGCATATATCTAGAAAGGCAAAGAGAACATGAGGGAAGACATGAGCAGTAGTTTGGAAAACTGAAACATGTAAGATTGAGTGTAACTAACTTGGTAGACCTGAGAAAATTACCATTATGTTAGCTCCAGGGACAACAGAAAATTAGGTTGATTTAAGAACTCCGGAAGTTTCCGAATTTGTATTTTAAAAGTACATCTATATATAGGGCTATAAATAGACCTGAAATGAGGAATATTGGTTAAAATATATCTAAAGTTTTATGGCATTATTTATAGATGGTTTATGTTGACTCCCTATCAACTTTTCCTTTTCTTATACCTATCCTCTCTCACTTCTACTTTTCCACATCTTACGTTTGCACTCTTACATCATACTTATTTTATGTTTAATGTTATATTTGTACTTTTATATTATATTATGATATACAGGATGGTGTGATTCTAAATAAATAACACTTTTTTTACTCTTCTACGTTTGGAATCAAATGAGAGGAGAAGGGCAATAGAGAGAGAATGATTGAAATGCCTGCCTTATTGCTAATAAAACTGAACTAGAAAATAGGAAATCAACACTAATGAGCTCTGAACAGATAGAACAGATTGAACAGAACAATGACAGACCTTGCCTGAAAGACATGCCCAGAATGAGGAAACTGGAAAAAGAGAGAGAGAGAGGAGAAGAGAGAGGAGAGAGAGAGGGGAAAGGGGAGAGAAGAGAGAGAGAACAGACTAAATGTGTGTATTCTCAGAAAATGAAAAGGAGGGAGAAGAAAAAGAGGGAAATTCTGGGATAAGCAGAAGCACCTTATTCTCTTCAAGGTGGGTGTTTCTGGCCTTTTGGTTTTAGTTTATTTTCATTTCTATTTCTTCTCATTGAGTTTTTCTATAGCTCTCTTGGAATCAGAGTGCCTGATTTCAAATCCAGGCTTCACTTCTTCCTAGTTGTGTGAATTTACTTTCCTGATCTGAAAAAATAGAGATACTTCTAATAGTGTTACAGAAATGAATACATATGTTAATACACACAAAATGCTTAGAATTGTGCCTAACACAGAGTAAACACTTGAAAAATATTTTCTATAAAAATGTGTTATAATTTTTCTTCCAGTTTCTCAAATGATATTATCAAAGTCCTATAGATGTAAATCAAACTTTCCTTCAAAGATTTCTCCTGGAATCTTCTATTTTTCTGCCTAAGGGTGGACAGATTGTTGTACACTCATGCAGACCAGCAGTCCGGGGATTTCCCCCTTGGGCTTTATAAATTTTATCCTCAGTGGTCCTTTTCTTGTTACCCCTCACTAAAGTACATCTTTGATAGTATAAGAAGGTCAGGTATATTCTTGGAGACTTTGGCGGTTTTGAAAAGTCTCTGTTATTTTCTTGGTTTAGATTGCTAATTTATTATAGGTTTACTATAATTTTCACTGTGATATTTGAGGGCATTTCTTTCTTCTGATAGGGATGAGTGTTTGCAATTTGAAAAAAGTTTATTTATAAGCAACCTATTATTTTCCTCTTTAGTATCCTTTTGAATAATCTTTGCCATTGGCAATATAACATTTTAGGGTGTAGGTCACTTATTTTTATTCATTCTGATCAATAATTTGTAGAATCTTTTTTTTTTTTAATGATAAGTAACACCTCCATCAAACTTTGGTAAATTATTTTCTATTATACCACACTCTTGTTTTCTGTTCTTTTTAATTTTTATCAGCTACTGTTAGCCGATATCTCTCAATTACAATATTTTTCTCGTATATGTATATATAGAAATGTACATAATTAGGCAAAATGTTGCTTATATTAAATAATGTATTACATAGATAATATTGTTTATATTAAAGAGACTACATAAAGAATATTGTTTATATTAAAAAGAATTCTTCATAATTATCATCTAATATGTTTATGATAGTTTTTTTAGAGATTGTATTTTTCATTTTTCTGCAGATTATTTTTATCTCTAAATTTATTTCCTATAGCATTGAGTTTTACAAATTACTTTTCCTCAAAGTTTTTCTTTATTTGTTGAATTATGGGCATCATCTCCAGTCAATTTTTTTGTTTGTTTTGATCATTCTGTAGCACAGGCTTTCTGAAATATCTAGTAATTCCTGGTCACGTATTCAGATTTAATATACAGTAAAAATAAAGATGATTACAATTTATGTGTTTGTGGACAGGATTTTCAGCAGATTGCCCTCAGTAATCAGCATACTGTACTGACAGTATTAAGTGCAAGAATTCAGAACACTTTACTCTGGGGTGTTAAAATTGCCCTAGTTCTCCCCACATACCTACATACTTTATTCCAGTTTTATTTGACTTTTTTGGATTTTTTAGAAGACAATTATCAATTATTTAGCAAAGTCTTAAATGTCTACGGCTTTCATTTTTCTCCAGGGCATGGGAGAGTACAAGGATCACTGCCTCTTTTCTGTTTAAATCCTCAAATAATGTTTCTGTTTTTATATCCATTCCTCACTCCTAACTTCTTTTAGACTTTCTTTGAATTTGTAGTTTCACTAGGAGTCTGATGGATGAACTGGGTGTCGATCAGAATTCTAGTTAGCATTTTTCTTCTTCGAATTAGTTGAAATATCTCCTGATGGCTTTTATCCTATTTTTTATTTCTAGGATTATATTGTCCTCTGAACATCTCTTTATAATAATTTTAATTAGTTATGGTATGAACATAAGTGTTCAGCCTCCCACTTTGATCCAGGCCCAAGTTTAATTTTAAAACTTTTAGTGTTACATGGAACATGGAACATAAAGCAGAGAAAGAACAGAGTGACATCTAGTTACATGCCTAGTTTAGGTGAAATGATGGTATCTTGAATTAGACTAGCTAATATGGGGATGACGGTATATGGATGGTGTTAACATGTTTTAGAAAGGAAATTAACATAACATTATTTAGTGATTTGGTAAATTCACACTTTACACACTTCAGGATTTTTTTCATAATTTTAGTAGTTCTGTTAACTTGTTTTTCAGAATAAAAGTAATTCTAATCTCTAAATCTTACTTTTAAAGCAGTAGGACTATGATTTTATTTTTAGTTAAAATCTATTTTTGTTTTCAAAATATACAAAGAACTCAAATAACAAAAAATCAAATAATTCTAGTAAAAAGCAAGCAAAAGACATGAAATGGAGCTTCAACAGAAGGTAGACAAATAGCCAACAAACATATAAAGAATGTTTAACATTACTAATCATCAAGGATTTAAATTTAAAAATTGTTATATTTCTTAAGATTGAGAATGGTAAATGCACATTGTGTTCCACATAGTAATAAACAGTAATATGCACTGTATTTGAAAATTATAAAAGTTTCAGTTCCTGTTGCCCATAATATTGCATAGCTGGAGGCAATTCCTGAACCCAACCTGGCTGGACAGAGGTAATGTAAACAGAAGGCAATGAGAAACTGTGATTTAGAGTCCCTAAATCTTTGACCAGTTAACTGTCATAACTATGTATGCTAATAACATAAAGCCAAAGAAAGATTTTGAAAATAGCTCAGATTTGGCTTTATAATCTTGGTCAGGACTCCACTATTCCTGATGCTCTGCAATGTACCATGTCAAGTATTAATTTCACACTTTAGCCCTATACTTAACAATTATGCTAATAAAGTATGCTAAACAAGTAAGGGGCTTCCCTGAGTAGGAGGCACTGACAGATTACATTGTGGCAAAAAATTTCCAGATGACAACAATAGAGAAGTAGACCAACAAGGTAATTTTTGAAAGAAATTGAGAGCAAAGGTGGATCTGGTAACAATTATTAAGGGGGAGTATCTCCTATTATTTCTTTAGTTTATTCAATATCATTGTATTGGTTAATCCCTACAAAAGTTCTACTCTAAGAAACTCTTAGAGACAAAGGATTTGAGTTCCTCTTAAAAATAGGTATATTCAGAAAATTAATTCTAGGATCATATTTATAGGAAGAATTGGAAAGAATTAAAACCAGAGATAATTATGTCTAAGAGAAGCAATTAATAAGTATAGCTGCTCATTAGAATCCCTTTAGAATTCTGAACTTGGAGGTAGTTTTCAAGGATGAAGTGTTTCTTAAGAACTCCAGTTTGAAAGTCCATGGGTGTTTTGAGTAAGGATAAATGCCAAGGTCTAGAGAAAGCACATTTTAGGAAGATGGAATTATTTTTAATGGTTATCTTTGAGAAGCTGTGAAAAGTGGGGCAGGATCTAGAGATTAGATACAGTGACTCACTTAAGGAAACTCCAAAGGGGATAAAGCAGGCAGATCCATGAAAACATAGAAGAATGTATTGGATATTATTGTTTGCATGATTTTAATATAAATTAGGTAAGTAAAATTTACAGGGATACAGCTGAGAAATAAGTAATCAATAGGAACCAGAATATTTCACTGAAAATAAATTCTGTAAGACTCTTATTTCCTTTTGAGTGTATGAACATGTGTATATGTGTGTATGAGTATTATGTTTTGTAATTTCATCAAGTTAGTTGACAGATATTAGTACTTATGCAGATTTATAGGTAGTTAATTCACAATTTAATAGTCCTGATGGATGAATTGATAGTAAATAAGATAAAAGTGCTTAGTCATATTCAATAAAACGTTAGCAATGACCTCAAAAAAGACATAAAATGAATGCCTTTTAAATTTCTTAGTGACAAAGTTGGATGAAGATAACAGATACTTTGGTTGTAGAATAACAATTGAAAAAGAGACCAATGAGCTAAATCTTAAAAGATCAAATTTAATATTATACTGTTAAGTCTTTCTTGGGTTTAATAATACATTCTTTTCAGAAGCAATTACAAACATTGATGTAGAGAGAGAATGCCATGAATTCAACAATAGTATATGTAAAAATGTCTAAATGTACATTTTCAGCATTTCAACTCATAGGTCCCAATACTAGACAATAGAAGACAGCTATATTGGTTCCATCAATAAGAGTAGAATTAGAACAAGGGAGGGTGTGAATTTTGTAGTATTCTTTGCACATCAGACTATATATCATGTGTTCTATTCTGGATTAAGGAGATATTTTTATTTTAAAATTTATTTCTGCAAACCGTAAAGTTGGTAAATGCCCAAAAAATGTTTCTTTGAAGAGGATATAAATAAATGACCTCTTTTGGTATCACTTGAATTGAGAGCTTTAGATTGAGAAAAAGCTATTTACAAAAAGAGATAATTTGGGAGAGATAGGTAACCTTACAGTGTTTGCATTTGTTAGGTAGACTACCTGTTATAGTTCTGTCCCACACCCAGGAAGTATGCCATATACCCTTATGTTGTGCCCATTAGTTGGGGACATACTAATCTTCCTCTCTCCTTCCCTCTGTCTTCTATACCCTCCCCCCAACTTAAATCGTGTGGATGTGTATTAGTTTGTCTACTGGCCTCATTAGTATTGAGTACATTGAATAATTTTTTTTCTATTCTTATGATATTTTACTAAGAAGAATGTGTTTTAATTCCATCCATGTTATATAAGAGATATAAAGCTCCCCCACCCCCCTTTTTAAAATTACTAATGGCACTAAAATCCTGCCTGAACTGGATTGTACTTTTTTTTTTTTTTTTTTTTGGAAATTTTGTTAAATTTAAAATTTTATTTTTTTAAATTCTCACCACTAAACAATATGGGAAATTTAAAAATTTTATATTAATAGAATTTAAAATTAACAAAGGATAATGCAGTCCAATTCTCTTATTTTATATTTGAGGGGATGGAGGCCTGTAGAGATGACTTGGTCAAGCTCCTAGCAAGTTAGAACTACCAGAAATAGACCCCATGGTACCAGCTATGCAGTCCTTGTGCATACCCCTGTCCACACTGCCTTCCTGGCAGGAGAATTAAAAGAACTAGATGCAGTTTTCAAGAGAATCAGTAACTAGCACTATGCTTGGGAATAAATAGGCCAGACATAGAGCATCTACCTCTTCTGAAATCAGTGGAGGGTTTTTCAGTTCCCAGTTGAGGGGACAGATCTAGGAGAGTAAAAAGTAACTCACAGCTCTCCACCAACTGTGGTATTTGCAGGAAGCTCCGAGATGAAACTAGCTTCTCCTTCTGTGTAGAGAGTGACTGGGCTGGAGGGGTAAAGGTGAACCATTCTGGCAGGGGACTTGCACTGGTCTGGAGGAGACAGATTCAGCAGCTGAACCGAGTCAGCTTGAAGATGGCCAGTGCCATTGTGGATGTCTACCCTTCCCCGCAACTCCTGGTTCAGGTATGCTGCTCCAAGGTCACTGCCCAGCACCCTGTGGTCTTAGCAAGACCCTAATAATTTCCACAGATAGTACTATTGATGGCCCAAAAAGGCTTTGTAGGTCAGCAGTATAGATCCAGTAATATCAGAGTTGTTGACACTGACCCAGGGAGGGAGGACAGGTTCTCATCCCCCAACCCATGCTTAGCACCCTTCTTACTCATGGATGAGTAAGAGATGGATGCAGCAGAACTATTCTTTGGGGAGAAGATTAACAAAGACCATTCTTCCAGTATCAGGACAGTCATGACCACAGTCCTATCAAAATGGGTCACTACAGCTAAAAGGCTGGACCCTGCCTTCTTTGTTTCTGAACTATGACAGGTTCTTAGTCCTTCCTGAGAAAGGCAAGGATCTTGCTGTTAGGAGTATTCAGTGAATGAGCACCTTGACACAGTCACATCTGATCCCTTCATCCAGCTGTTGTAAAGATAAGGAAAAGAAAGCAAGAAAATGCTTAATTTAGCAGACAGGAGAATGGCCAGTGCTGCCCACTAGCTGATTCACCACTTTTCAGCTCCATGATGCTAAGCATCTCCATTCATTCCCTTCAGTTATAGCTTGGAATCAAATAATTCTGAACCTTAGTATCTATGAAGCTGATATTTCAAAATCTTCAAAAGCAAGATGCCTCTGCGGTGTTTAGTCATGCCAAGTACTAACAGCTGTCAGGCAATGTGGCTTTGCAGAGATCCACCTCCCTGCTTACTGGCCATCAGGGATTAATGCTCTAAAATTGAGGAAAGTTGCCTGGATTGCTACCATTTAAGGGAGTCACAGAAGTTACAGCAGGACTCCATGGGAGCTGCCTTATACCCTGATGGCATGAGATTTCTGTGTCACAAATCTATCTACCATGAAAGATTCTATACATTCAATTCTGGTGTGAGTTCTATACCCTCAGAACATTATAAAGGTGGCATAATGAGGAAAGAAACAATTTCAGAGTAGAAATCTAGTTCTCTAGCTGGGAGACTGTAGGCAAGTCATGGAAAGCCTCCATTTTTCTGTGTGCAAATGTTATATTGGACTGGATAGTCATGAAGTCCCTTTCACAGCCAAGTTTTTTATTGTCCCTAAATTGCTGAAATTGCTGAAGTCCTTCAGAAAGTAATTATACCTTCCCTCCAATTTAGGCTGGATATGCTGAGTGTGGTGTCCCTGTAGTCCCCAGTAACATTCCTCCAGATCAGCCCTGGTTACCCAGGGAGGAATGAACAAAAGGGTTTGTGACATACAAAAGTATAAATGTAGTGACAGCTGACCATTTAGTAGAAACAAGCCTTGCCTTTACATAGCTTTGTGTAACTAGAAAAAGGTATGTCTTCTCTCTCCCCACTCCCAAGCCTATTCCTTTAGGCAAGCAGATAACTGTCCCCCCCCCCCCCCAACTTCCCATTTCTCCTCATTCCACCAAGGAACCCTGACTTAGGAACAAAGAAGTCCTATGAAGAGGAGGTCTCAAGTACCTATCAGCAGCCATTTGATGATGGCAGCTATGTCTGATGTTAAAAAGAGGTTGTATCCAGCAGAACCCAATTCCATAGGAATCCAAGCTCCAAGGCTGGGAGGCAGCAGATGCTGAGGACAAGCTCACTGCTGAGAGTCGGTCTGGAGGACCCACTGGAAGATCTCGTGGCATCGTAGACCCTGGACGGCATTGTCATAGATGGTGTTCACAGTGGTGCAGAGGGGCTGCTGCTGCAACTCTGTCACCTGACAGGCAACCAGCCCACCTGCCACACATAATAGCAACAGCGGCAGCAGCAGCTTCAGCACAGCCCAGGTTAGAGTGTGTTTCCGGGGTGGTGGCTTGCAGGGGCGAAAGCCAGACTTAGATTTCGGGGCCTGATTTGTTTCCTTCTTAGGTTTCTTCTCCTGCTCCCGCTCAGATGCTTTGAGGGCGTCATACTCCTTTCTCCGACGCTCCTTCTCTTCTGCCTTCTCCCGCTTCCGCAGTTCCCGTTCCTGAGCTTCCTTAGCTAGCTGCTTGGCCTCCCGCTTCTTTTCTGCTTCTTGTTCCACTTCCAGCCACCGCTGCCTCTCTCGCTCCTGATCTGCCTGCAAGGCCTGCATGTGCTGAAGTACTTTGTTTGCACACTGCTTACATTGCTTCTCATCCAAGCAATCACCTGCCACCTTGGCCAGGACAGGATCCAGGGGATTATCCTTCAGGTCTAGCCACTTTAGATTCTTGAGATGAGCGAAGCTGACAGGTAGGGTGACCAGCCTGTTGTTGAGGAGATCCAAGTGCTGGAGATTGACCAGATGGCCAAAGTCTGCTGGCAACTGCTGCAGCTTGTTCTTACTCAGGTCTCGCTTCACTAAGTGTGCGAGACCACAGAAATCCGACGGTAGAGTAGTCAACTTTTTGCAAGACAGATCCAGTACGGTGGCCTTTGAAAAGCTTTCCAATTAAGCTGGCCAGATCAAGCCAGCTCCTTGACGGAACCTCATTCAAGTCACTGAGACTCAGGTCCAGTTCGTTGCAGTCCAGCATGTAGCGGAGGTTCCCGCCCTTGTTACCGGCCTTGGTCTTGGTGGCGCCGGCTGAGCGGGCCCGGCTCCGAGGTTTCCCCCTCAGACTGGCAGGGGAAAAAAACTAAAAAGCCGCTCATGGGTTCAGCGGACTCCCACCCAACTGAAAAGGCCTGCGCCCTTGCCAGTGCGCCCCCCCGGCCGCACTCGGAGCCCCGCACCTCGCTCCCACCAGTGCTGCCGCGACGACGACCACTTCCGTGTGTGTCTGGATTGTACTTTAAAATATTCTTCTAAAAGTACAAATAGCGACACAATTAACCAAGCAAACAAACAGCACAACTGTAGAATATTTTAAGTTTCTTATCAAATATATACAAGTATTTTCATTTATTAAAATGCAGTCTGTATGGCAAGTAGCCATATGACTGTAGCCAAAGAAAAATTTTGTAAATATTTGTATTTTATGTAAACCAACAGATTTGGTAAATACATATAATGGTGCCTAATATTACACTGAATGGATAAATCCTAGTTCAAGAGTCCTTGAAAATAGACATTAATTTTCTTCCAATTTGGGCTGTAATTAATGTTTCATTACTTGTTTTGGTATATGCTGATTATCTCCATTGAGAATTTTTTTTTAACATTCAGATTTCTTCTTATTATGATAAAAATTTAACCCTTTAAGATGTTCATGACTTTTTTTTATTACATATCTGCACTTTTATTTTATTTATTTTTCATTTCTTTATTGTTTATTGTTGGGATTCATTGAGGGTACAATAAAGCAGTTTACACTGATTGCATTTTTTAGGTAAAGTCCCTCTTACAATCCTGTCTTGCCCCCAAAAGGTGTGGCACACACCAAAGCTCCACTCCCCTCCCTCCTTCCCTCTCTTTGCTCTTCCTTTCTGATTTCATTTCTTTTTTTCTTTTTTTTTTTTTTTTAAGCAGGAACTCAACTTTATTGGCAAGCAGCTGCTTATATAGAAAGTGGGGAAGGGGCAGGGAAGAAGGCAGGGGATGAGGTGCATGACATGGTTGGGCCAATGGCATGGTACCAATTTGACTGTATCTAGGTAGAGGCAGTTTCAGGATGAGCCTTGCTGAGTCAGTGCTACTCAGAAGTAGCTTTATGGATCAACTTCTAGGCAGGCTCCAGAAGTTGCACTAGGCCTCAGGCACAGGGCAGGGCCCAACAATTCCCTCTTCTGTTTTTTGTATGGTGGAAAAACATAGCCCCTGTTTTAGGTTGCCTGCTCTTGCAGTTTCAGTCTTACCCGTCATGGGTATACAAACATCAATGGTTTGGTCCCTGTCTTAGGTTGACTGAACGCAGAGTAATCTGACCCGTCTTTGGGTACTATGAATGTAATCCACCGTGCAGCCTCTCCATATCCTGTCTTAGGTTGTCCCAGTTTTGGGAATCTTTCCTGTCATTGGTGCTATGGAGGGTGGTGAAGAATAATAGTTAGATTCTTGGTTAATGAGCTGGTGATATCAGACCTCGACCTGATTTAACTGCCTCTAACCTTTTTTAAGGATACAGGGCCCAAAGGTGAAGGGTAAATAAGGGTAGCAGGGGAAGAAGGTAGGGTAAAAAACCATGTATACCCATCCACAGGGGATTTTCTTTAATAACTAAATTGCTTTGCCAAGAAATTTTATAATTTATAAAACCTAGATTGGTGTGCATTAGAATGTCTTTAATAATTCTTTTACAACTATGGAATATCTTTAATATATATTTTTTAAGTTTTACTAGTGAAATTCATACCCGTATCCTATTTTCCCACTTTGCTTTAATTAGGAATGGAGAACAGAGCAGTGTACTGCAGATCCTTAGATAGGATGCCACAATTGTTAGGACTTGTACAGATATTAAACTCAAGATACTGAATTAATAGGAAAGAAAATATGGAATCTAAATACTCCATTTTAATATCGCATAAATTATGCCCCTTTTCTCCTGTACTCCACATACTATTACATACTTATTGAATGCTATATTTTATTTTATACATCATGTATTTACTACAGGAAAGTTCATACCTTAGGAAATTTAGGGGGTAATTAACTCTGGTGAATTATGGTTTAAGAAATGGAGATAGAAACCTTAAAGTTAATGAAAGTTATGCAGGCTACCAAAAGACCCAAATATTACTGTTGGGGAAAGATTTATAAATCACTTAAAAATCACTGTTTAGTTTACCAAAAACTGATTCTCTCTCTCTCTCTCTCATATATATATATATATATATATATGTGTGTGTGTGTGTGTGTGTGTGTGTGTGTGTGTGTATGTTAGTTTTTATTATGGAAGCAAGAGGCAATGAAAATCACAAATAGGAGAAGAATGAAAAATACAGAAGATGAATATGAATGGTAGAGAAATTTTTATATAATAGATATTTGCAACTCTTATGACTCCTCAGTGCTAATCTGAAATGTATGCACTTATTAGCCAAACACAACCTTCCATGTTAAACATTAATTATTGATGCTATTTGGACTAAACTATTGAAACAATATTGGTATTGTTTGGGGAGTAAAATACAGGCTAAATTACCACCTAAATAAAATATTGTCCACCACTATTCTTTTTTTCCTTAAGGTGATAATTTTCCCCACTGAAATTCCTAAAAATGTGTGCAGGACTGAACAATGGAAATGTATTCGTGACTGAATTTATTGAGACACCTTCTGTTGACAAGAAACTTAGCTTTATAGCTTAATAAAATAAAATGAGGAAGAAAAACATTGAGGGAGAAGGATGTTAAGTGAAAAGAAATGCTGAAAGTTTAATCAACTTTTGAATCTAGAGATATAATGACGAAAGCTTTCCAATTAATGTCCTTTAATCCACTGTCAAACAAAAATGACCATATATTACACATTACTTTAACATCAAATTGCTATAAATTATTTCTCATGTAGTGCCTATGGTATTAATTTTTATCCATTGTCATCTCACATTTACTTTATTTTTCTCAGTATGAAGAAAGGTATGTGACTTTGTTGAATTTTATTCCTTTTTTTTTATTCCTGTATCCTTTCTTAAAATTAATGGAAATGAGTCATTGCTTAGATTATATAAATATATATGTAAATGTAATCTTGTTAATGTGAGTATATATGTATATGTGTGTGAAATTTTCTTTATATTATTCCACTATCATATTTGGAGGGGAAATAAAAATTTAAAAGTTTTGCATATGAAGTATTACACAGATAATTGACTTTTATCAAATATTAATCTTTTGCCATCATATGCTTGATTATTGTGGAGAATATTTTCTATAGCAGAATTATTACATATATAATATGTTATTTAAGATTATTATTTATTTTTATTTATTCCATAAACATGTATAGAAAGAATATGCTATGTGCTGGAACTAAGTAGGAAATAGTAGTGAAATAAGATGCTATTTCTGCCTGGCCCCCCCAAAAAATATCTTGAAAGAATTGCTTTTATCAAAATAACTAAGTTTTTGAGAGTAGTTTGGAGGCGGGTGAGATCCTGATGAGGCAAAGACCAGCCACATGGAGATGCTGACCATGTCTGCCCAGTAAGTCTGACTCTTCTGCTTCTAGACCCCCCTTCTCCCACTTAAATGTCCTGCACATTCTCCTCTCCACATTGTCTCATACAAACCCCAATTTTTCAGAAGCACTGAATATGTGTATTAAGCATGAATTTCTTTAAAATGAATTGATAACAATTCTTTAGTCTACTACTTTTCAAGCCAAATCTTACATTGTGGAGATCTAGGCATTAACTACTTTTAGGAAAATGCTGGTCATCCCAACCACATAGAAAGCTTTAGTGTAGGGGTAAACGTTTATCAACTATAGCCTTTGTAAATTGAAAGCCAGGTAGGAACCTGTGCATGCTTCTTTCCTGCTTCTTAACCATTCCTGAGTTCTGGCTCACCTCTAGATTCCAAATTAGTATCAGACTTGAAAAGACAACATACATGCAAAACTGTTTCCAATATATTAGGGAAATGAGGCAAATGACCAGTGTCTTCATTCTTTAATATTTAAATTTTTAAAAAAATGACTATGATATCTAAATTGTATCCCATTATGGGTTTCCTCTGACCACAGAGAGGGAATCTAAGATGAATTATGTTTTTATGAAGTTCTCAGACTTTTAATTTGATTCTTCTGCTGATGAGGTTTATTGCATGGTGGATTAATATGCAGGAAGTGCTGCTAATTATTAAAATGATCAAAAGACCTAGTTCAAATGAGGGAGCTTCTAGTGATCAAAGATGGAACAATTTGAGGAAAAAGAGAAAACATAGTTGTATTACATTTTCTTAATTGCTGTCATAACAGATTGCTATAGCTTAGTAACTTAACATGCATTTATTGTCTTTTAATACTGTAGGTCAAAAGTCTGATCCAGATCTCTGCTGCTAAATAAAGGTATCTACATTGCTGCATGCTTTTCTAAAAGCTTTAGAGAAGAATCTGTTTCTTTGGTCTTTTTTTGTTGCTGCAAGAATTCAGTTCCTTGCCATTATAGGGCTGAGGTCTCATTTTTTTACTGGTTGTCCATCAGGGGTTTGATCCAGGCTTCTACAGGCCACTTAATTCTTTATCTTCAAAACCAGCAATATGTTGAGTCCTTCTCACATCACATTGCTGTGAATCATCCTTCCTTTGTTTTTCACTTTGAGGGAGTAGTGTGATTAATTTGGGTTCTCTGATTCTCTGAGTAATCCAGAGTCATGTTCTCATCTCAAGGTCTGTCCTTTGCTAAATTATATCTGCAAAGCAACTTTCTTTTCTTTCTTTCTTTTTTTTTCATATACATGTGTTTATTAGGTTTCCACTTTTGCCTTCACAGAATTAAAAAGGCTTAAAATTTAATAACAATAACAATGTTTAAGATAAGGTCTAGAAACAAAAACCTCATAGAGAATGAACAATAAATATATTCAGAAAAGAAATCAGATGATTACTGCATCGAAATATTAAGCAATAATAATAATAATGCAAAGAAAGTGGCATTCACATTATCAAATAAGAGTATGTCTATTATAGAATGCTTTGACTCTGAGGTTCAGTATGGAGTCTTCAGTTAACTTCTTATTTTTTTAATGTAAGGTAACATATTCATAGATCCCAGGGATTCTTTATGTAGCCATTATTCTGCTTATCATAACAGTATTGAATTAAAATATATAGGATAAACAAATATCCATGAATTTATACTGATATAAATAATTTAATAAATATATAATTAGGGATAAGGATAACTATTCCTTACAGAAGATTTTCAAATGATTAATTGAAAGTAGTGAGGGAAACAGAAGTACCATAGTAAAAAATTGTTGCAAGCAAGATTGACTACTGGATGCTAAAAGTAATGAGACAATATTTTAAAAAATGGTATTATTTTTATAATCTCAAAATAATCTTCCCCAATGTCTGTATTGGTTAGATATACATAGAATATTAACTTTACAGTGGATAAGTCTGGCAGATAACACCTTAACCAGTGAATCAAGGTTAGCCTTCCAGCAATAAGATGGATCGACATCATATTAACCCTGAAACAATGGACTGAGAAAGGAACACCATTTCTGTCATGTTTCTGCCCACAATGCATTACCTCATCCTAATCATGAGAAGACATCAGTCACACCAAATCTGATGCAAGTAACCAATATTCTTCAAGTGTCAAGTTCATGAAAATAAAGAACTGTCACAGATTTGAGGAGACTAGGAAGATATGAACAGCTAATGCAACGCAGAATCCCGAATCAGAATCTGGGGCGCACATACACAAAAATAATGAAAAACTTGATGAAATAAAATTAATACTATTTAATTAATAGTATTGGACTACTGTTCATTTTCTGTTTTTGACAATTGAGCCATAAGTACCTAACAGGTTTATATGTACTAGGGAAATAGATGAAAATAATGTGAATTCTCTATGTACTATTTTTGCTACTTTTTTCTGTCAAAATTATTTGAAAAAAAAAATTAACAACAAAAAAACCTGTGTAGGATTATGAGTATTTTAATTTTTTCTTTACCTGTACTATTTTCTATTATGAGTATATGTGTATTTTTATTTAAATAAAATGAACTGAAAAATGTTTTTTAAAAAGGGGGGGCCTCGCTCACCCAGGGATGAACAATATCCACAAATAGGTAAATTGACATGATCCCTGAGACGTTAGCTCATTTACAAATCATCCCACAATATGTAGGTCTTCAGGAATGGCACTTTCACCTTTTAGTTCATAGATAAATATTTATTTATGCAAAGATATACAAGGGCATCTTGCAAAGCAATTTGGCTTTGGAGTATCTAGGAATAACACACATACTCTATTAATTATTGATCATCAATAGAATGTTTTTCAAATTGATTATCCTCTGTGTCACTATTAGTTCATCAATCATCATTAAATTATCTCTGAGTATGGCTTTTATAAGAATTAAATGCTATAAATGTGGTAATGCGCTCTGAAAACTGTAAAATACTCTTTCTTATCCATAATGTTTTTTTGGTATTTCTGGTTGACAAGTGAGCCACTGCCAGACAGAATTTCTTGTGATAACTGATCCAAGAAAGTTAACAGAACTCAATGCAAAAGCCTATTTTTCCCTCACTTAACTGAAATGTGACTGCAGGGAAGGCTTTGCTGAAGAGGGAGATGAGTGAGCACTTTTCTCTTTTGAGCCTGCACTTAGGAAGAAATATTTATGGAAATTAAGTCATTTTCAGTTCATCTTGATTTTTGTTGCTCTCCTCATACCTCCCTGACCTTCCTTTGCCCCTGAGATTTTTCAGTGCCGAGTGATGATCACGTAGGTAGAAATCATATGGGAAGCATGTCATGCGTACAGTATTCACAGGGATACAGGAATTTAATTTTCTTTCAGTGCGAAGAAGCCCTGCCTGTTTAAGACTGATTTCCCTTTACAGCAAAATCTACAAAAGTGTATTGGGAGAAAAAGTTTTCCACTTTAAATAAATTCTGCTGCTTGTGCTTTACGTGAGGAGATTTATGAAGTTCATTTTAAAAATTGGCTAAGTAAAGGGAGTTTTCAATCTGAAATGAAGACAAACTAAGGGGGAAAAGAAACATAAAAATATATGGAGATCTGACTCATCCCAGTCCATTAGCTCAGCACACATCCGTAATGTTGATGCAGGGGTACGGTTTTAAAACTGATTAGATTGTAAACTGGGAATTAAAAAAAATCAAAGGAATCAGCTTTAGAATACAAATCAAAGAATATTCTTGGTGTAGAGGCTAATAGAGGGAAACAGAGAAAAAATATTACATTTAATTCTTGATTCTCAGGGTCAATGTTTCAAGGAAATAGATAAAAGGTTAAAGCTTGATTCACATACAAAATGAGAAAATTACATAAATTTATGGCCTGAAAACCCCAAATCTTTTCATCTTTAATGTAATTTCTAGCTAGCAATAATCTTCTAATAGCCTAATAAAAGGATTAAAAGGAAGTTAACACACAGAACAAATTCTTAATTCTTACTTACATTTTTGTTATTTTGCTTTGAATTTCTAGTTACAGAGCTCATAATCCAGCCCCCTCCAGCAAAGTCAAGTCAAAACATTTTTATTTAATAAAATTCATCTTTATTTCTTTCTCTTTATTGCACAGTAGCTATAATAAGGCATGTTCCTAACATAGAGGAAAAAGAATGATGTCCCACGAATGGATGCATCAGCCTAATGGGATTAGCATATCTTTGCAGGTAATTTTTTTTTTTCCTTGTGAGGGAAAAACATTCCCATCCTTTTCACATTGCTCAATTTATATAGAGGAAAATGAGTCATTAGGGATGGGTTATTGCCTATGTATGAGACAGTCCACTCATCTTGTGATTGTATGCATTTTCTGTTTTAGATGCTACACATTGCTCTAAGTTATCATGCATTGCCTGAGAAATTAAATGCCTTTCTTTGCACTGAGAAACAAATGCAGAGGAGCTCATTTTCTTTTGCTGAGAGGCAGAGCTAGAGCATAGGTATGAAAAGAATTATTCTTAATATAGATAAAAAATGTTTCCCCCAAAGTATTGAAAATTCCCTTTTAGTCTAAGCACAGTGGCTCTTAAAGAGACACTTGCGCAATCATTAACACCAATTTATGTAGGAGATAATTTGAAAAGACTTTCAGAAGCCTGGGAAACTAAGACTATGACGCATCTGTTCATTAGCTTTCCATCTAATTACCATGCAGCCATCCCCTCTCACCTTCCTGAATAGGTGTTCCTATTAAATGAAGGATGTCCCTCTGTGGACTCTGAGGAGCTTAGGCCTTGTCAAAACTTAGGGCACACAAAGAGCCCTGTGTTGAAGTCTTGTCTCTGATCTACCACCCAACAGAGTCATAAAAGAATTCAGTATTTGTGACTGTCAGGAGTGTATCTGATAACTCAAATTTTAAGTAGGATTTCAAGTTGTTAATGTCATAAGAATAGAAAATTATATCTCCACTTGTAATATTATATTATGACTCTAATTTGACAAGTCCTTGATGGAGTAGGTCCACATGTATGGAGTTGTCTGCAGAGAATTAAGACTATCTGGGTACTGTAGATTCTTACCTAGATCCAATCTGGGGGATCAAGAGACAACCCAAGTAGGTCTTTGCTGCAGCAAACTTGTGTTCTACAAGCTTAAAAGTAGTTCGGTACTGTTATCTGAGAAAAATTTCTTGAAACAATTATGCAAGTTATGTGTGTTCTTAAAAACTCAGTGTTTTTATTGAAGTGTTCAATCTCTTAAAGGTTCAATTTATATTATTTATCTATTTAGGTTCAAAATACTTGGCAAATAATAGGTTGCCAGTGGTGGTGTTGGGTGATTATCACACATATGCAAGAGAGATCTGGAATTTATTAACTTAAGATAGTAAAATTATTTAACTTTGTCTTACCTCTTATGGTTTGTCTTTGGGTACAAAGAATATTTCTATTTAGAAGTGTTTTATATAAGAGGTGTATTTTTTTTGATGAGTGATTGAATAAGAGAGACAAAAGTTATCTAAAATAGTGTTCAAAAGCTCTCTTTTTCTCTCTCTGCTTTTGTGTACAACATTAGTCATTTACATTCCCTAATAGTATTTTTGACTCATTTTTAATCTATTAAAATTAGATATAACATTATTTGAGAAATGATTATAAATACATTTTGTATTTTTTCACACCAACCAAGTTGTATAGTATTCTATGTATAGTTTATGAACAAAGATTGACATTTTGAGTTGAGTGAGTGACAGACTAAAACTCTGACTTGAGTAAGGAAACAGCTTTCAATTATTTGGAAGAGAAAACTTGAATCAGTCTTAATGCTCTGTCTCTTGTGTTACATCAGCCATCGGCACTCTCCATAGGAGTAGAAATCGACTTTAACTTGGCATGTTGAATTGAGGCTTCCCAGGAGCATATTTTAGGGACAATTGATGTTGGTATCAAGATGTGTCAATGCATGTTAAAATATGCTTAAAGCACTTGTATGAACTTCTATTTTAATAAACCATGTTTCCATTTCTCAAGTATTACTTAATAATATGGAACATTCATTGGCTAGTTACTACATGGTAGGCACTAGTCCATATACTTTCAATGCAAAAATCACTGAATTCTCAAAATAACCCTATGAGATGAAGCTTATTATTATCTCTATTTTATTAATGAGAAGCACAGAATGGTAAAGTAATTGTCAAGGTTATAAATTTAATTAAATGATGAAGCTGAAGTTAAACCACAGGGACTCTTGTTCCAGAGTTCAGGTTAGAAAAAATATATATATATATATTTATTGTTTTATATATTTATGAATATCATTTACCAGGGATCTTTGCAAAATGTTCATCTATAAACATTCAGGAAAACATGTCCAAAGATGCTTTACTGGTGCCAAAACTGACATTATCTATTTATAATAATTTTCTGAGAGTACATTCTTATTTAAAATACAGTTGTCATAATCTAGTAATTTGTCAGTCAATTAAGTCCAAAGATTTTTCAAATTGATTACATTATCATCATTTTATGCAAGCTTCATTCTCAATATTCATGGGTCAATTTGCTTAGGAATTAAAATTAACTTTCTGAGTTTAAGTCTTAGAGTAAACTGAAAGTCGATAAATTTTATTAAATATATGACAATAAATTTATAAGAACATACATGTTACTTATTAGTATTTTTCACAGTGATTTCTGTGGGAAAACATATCATGATCATTTACAAAAATAGAATAATCTTTTTGAAAGGATTTAGAATTAAAACTTGAATTGTATTGATTATTTCAACAAGATTTGAGGCCCTAATATATTCCAGATGTTGTTTCTCATGCTGGGGATATAGCAGTCAACAAAACAGACAAAATACCCTACCCTTCTGTTTATGTTTTATTGTTATGGACCTATGACAACTTCTAAAAGAAGTAATAAAAATGTAAATACTTACAATGCTTAGGAGATAATGTATCTGTCAATAAGACAAGGTTAAAATACCAGGTAATGGTGGGTCCTGTATGAACTGTAGTGCTCTGAGTTTTGAGGCTTCATTTCCTAAAATCATTTTTATTAACCAACCAAATTTGTCTGTTTTATAGAATAACATAGACTTCATTTTTTTCTTAGACCATCAAGGAGATTCAACCATCCCTTCTAGTCCTTTGTTTGTACTTGAATAACTACTACAATGTACACAAAAGGGGTCAATCAAAATTGGTTTTAATCCTCTGGGGATGGGATGCTTTGCCCCTGGCACTCTGGCTGCTTGGTTCTGCTATCACGCTTAGATCCATCCCTTTGAGTTTGCTTCACTGTCTGCTCAAACGTGCCTATGTCTGAAGCCAAATCACTTCAAATCAATCTCCAAGCAGTGAATTAATAAGCATTACCTAATGATGTTTATGGATTATTTCAAGGCTAAGCAGAAGAAATGTAAAATGTCTAGATGAGTGGACAATATTAACATTGCCAAAAAATAAGTAACTACCAGCGATTTCGTAGAAATTAATAAGATCAGTAAAATTTGGGATTAGGAGATAATGTCTAGGAGATTGGTAGAAAGAAGAAGTGGAATTACTTTCAATGAAAAATTATGTCCACATTTAATCAAATTAGTTTAGTATTTCTATTTTATTTCTCTTAATTTCTTCACATTATTTTCAAAAATTTCTATCTATATTAATCATTTAAGTATAATATATTTTTATGCTTGATTGTTTGATTTTAGGTTGCAAAGGTAGTATCTAGTTAAATGGAGAGTTTGAGGAATACAGAAAAACTGACAAAGGAAGGTCAAAACTTACCCATAACCCATTATTTAGTAATAATCTCTGTTGGTGTTTTATTTATTAAATATTCAATTTTTTTGCATGTAGAAATATATATTTTGTTCTACAAGTACAAAATAAGTTTATGAGTTGATAATATACAATTACTACCTTATACTTAAAATTGAGTTGACTTTCTCCATAACCTCTAGAATTCTTCAGGGTTCATTATTTTGATTCTGTAATTAAAAATACTTTTAAAATTATTAAACAATTTATATGTTTATGTTTTTTAAATAAACTTAGAAAATAAATTTATGGTTTATAAAAATGTTAATTTTAAATATATTCAAATTTCAAAAAGTTAATTTGTCTGTAACATATAATAAATAAATTTCCAGTAACATAGTATTTTGAAACATTTGTATCCAATAGTAATATAATAGAAAAAAAATTATTATTTTAACACCATTTAAAATATATAAATTAACAATTTTCAATTCTCCATTGTATAGCAGATAGAAATTTCAATGAAAATATTAAAAAACTGCTAAATGTGACTGAATCAAAAGTCCATTAGAGTGCTACTCAGATATGCAAAGAGATGATTCAAAAGTTATTTCTTATAAGTGATTGAATTTCCTCATAATACAGTGCAAAGAACACCATGGCTCTGTGGTGGTTGAAATAACTTCCTTGTTTATAGTGGTACGATTTTTTTTCAGGTAAATGTTTTTATTATCTTTTATTATCCTTCCTTCTCTAAATAGCATCTCTTCCTATATGTTTTTTCACATTTTTCTTTGTCAAAGTGACATTTTTGCAGGCCAACTTCTTAGGGGCAATAATGCCCTGTGTGAAGCAGAGGGAGAAAGATGGATTGATATTAAAGAATAAGTGTTAACAAAGCATATTACTCCCTTTACCTCAACCGGCCATAATACAAATTTATAAAATCAGGCAAGAAATAAGCTTTGATAATATCCTAAACATCTGTAAATTTATCAACATTTCAATATATTTCAACTCTTTTAGTTTTCTGTAGCAAGCTTTTAGTTGCCTAACCACCTTACAAGTTTTAGAGTATTTATTGTAATATATTGAGCATATCTTATTTGTTAATCGCTACTTATTTTCTGCCTCTGTGTGTAAAACATATATTCTGAAGAGCAGATATTTTATTTATCACAATAAACCTAAGATTCTTGACTACTAAAATAATACTTGGAGACTATGGACAGTCAATGTTTATGGAAGAAACGAGGAATCTGAGAATATTTATTGAAACTCTTTAACATGCACACAACCACTTTAGATCAAAATTTTTACCTTAAGAAAGAAAAATAATTGATATGGACCTTCTGTTTTTCTTCAAAATGTTCTGTGTTAATGTGTCCTAAAAAGACTAAAACTATCCTGCTAACATGCAGAAGTTCCCTCTCTTAAAACATTGACAACCTGAATAAGTTCAATATGTAAATTCCAGAACATACTCTACTCCAATCAAGCAGTCCCTAAGTAGCTTTTATTTCTTTATTCATTTGAAACATCTGCCTATCTGTTTAGGTATTACTTCTCTCTAAAATATTTTAATATTATAAGTAAGAGGTTAATTGTCTTGGTTTATAAACAACAACTCAAGAGGAAATTAGATTTTATTGTTATTAATAAAGAGAATCTCTTTGCATGCTTATTTGTATTCTTATCCTAACACAGTGACTAATGCCTAGTACATAGCAGTCCTTGGTAACTAAAAGATATTTATTTTAGAGTTTACTTAACACTTCAGCTCACACTATTTTATTTGTTACTCATTACTACTAACATATTATTAATTATTCTTGAAATTAAAAAACAGTAACTGCTACCCCAGAATTATGTTGAGGCAGGTGGTTCAAAATGCACACTGTAAATATTTTAATTTAAGAAGAAATTAAATGAAGAAAAGAGGAAACCATAAACAAGTGTACTGAAAGTTGAAAATGAAAGTTTTTTTAAAAGTATATGTCTTCATTTCACTTTTCACCTAGCTTTATCAAGGGATAATTGAAAAATAAAAGTTATATATATATATATATATATATATATATATATATATATATATACACACACACACACACACACACACACACACAAACACACACACACACACACAGTGTATGATGTGATGTTTTGACGTGCGTGATGTTTCATATTTCATTGTGAAATAATTAATTCAATCTAATTAGCAAATCAATCACCTCACATTCTTTTTTGTGGTGAGAACATTTAAGATCTACTCTCATGGTAATTCCCAAGTATATATTATTATTAATTATATTTACCACAGAGTACAGTAGATCCCCAGAAATTATTCACCCTAACTAAAACTTTGTATGCTTTGACCAACATCTCCCCAGTTAATTTCTACTTCTCTCCCATCTAGCTTCTGGCAACCAGCAGTCACTCTC
Source organism: Loris lydekkerianus (assembly GCA_963574355.1). Lineage (NCBI taxonomy): Eukaryota > Metazoa > Chordata > Mammalia > Primates > Lorisidae > Loris > Loris lydekkerianus. The sequence goes on along the minus strand of CAUYPK010147011.1, from coordinate 15,345 downwards.
TGCTTCTGTGAGTTTAACATTTTTAAGAGTCCTTACATAAGGAATATTATGCAGTATTTGTCTTTCTATGCCTGGCATATTTCATTCAGCACAATGTCCTCCAAATTCATCCATATTGTCAGAAATGACAAGATTTCCTTTTTAATAAAAGGCTGAATAGTAAGTATCCCAGTATGTGTGTGTATTTTTATGTATATTGTTCTAAATGCGATATTAGAAACCTTTGATTCTTAACTTTGTAGGTAGTAAATTTATATTGGACCCAAAGTGAAAATTATATTTTTCCCAGAAAATATCAGACATAAAGTAATGCTAAATGTGGGGGGCACCTATGGCTCAAGGAGTATGGTGCCAGCCCCATACACTGGAGGTGGCAGTTTCAAACCCAACCCCAACCAAGAAAAAAAAAAAAAAAAAAAAAAACTCCCAAAAAAGTAATACTAAATGAATATCAAATATAAACTGATAATCTAATGAAACATGAACTAAGCCACTGGTAAGGGCTAATAATTGATTTTTCATAATCATTTTACCATGTTTGGCTTCCTGCCTAACAAATGTCATCAGCAGTTTAACATCTACAAATAGGCAAAAATATATTCTCTTGTTGATATTGTTTCAGAAATTAAAAGACATTATGAAACATACCTTTTGTTAGTACACTAAAAAATAATTATTAGTTTATGTTTTTACTCAGAAGTTATAAAAATGTAACCAAAAGGAATTGGTACAAAGCCTCACAGGAGCCTCAGTTTTTATATTATTGAAGTTAAGTTGGTATATATTCAAAGTACATTTTTATAACTGTAGGAAACTATATGTAATACCAAGGTAACTATAAAGAAAATGATTATAGAATATTCCCCAGAGAAAATGAAAATGAAATGAAATGTTTCAAGGCAAGAAAATCAGCTATACCCACAAAAAAAAAGTAATTTGGAAAATAAAGATTGAGAAAGATATAGGACATAAAGAATAAATAGCAAAATGACATAAGTCCCTTGCCATCAGTAATTATACGTAACTGGATTCAATCTTCAATTAAAAACCAGAAATTGGTAGAATAGTTTTGTTTTTTTTTAAGTATAATACAATTGTATTCTATCTAATAGAGAATCACTTTAGATTTAAAGAGTCTAATATTTGAATTTGAAAATAAAAAGATAGAATAATATATTCCATGCAAATATAACCAAAAGAGGGCAGCGGTAGCTATACCAATGTGAGACATAAAAACTTTAAATCAAAAAACAGTTTGAATGAGATAAAGAGGGCATTATATATTAATAAAAGTTAAAGGACAGAAAGAACATATAACAATTATAAATATTTATCTAACAAGAGATCATCAAACTGTAGGAAGAAAAATATAAAGAAATGAAGGGAGAAATGAACATTTCTACAATAATAGTTGAAAATCTCAATACCCACTATCTATAATAAATAAACAATAAACAATCAGACATAGGTAAGTAAGGAAATAAAGGACTTGGACATCACAACTAGATGTAGCAGATGTATGCAAGACACTCTATCCAACAACAACAGAATATACATTCGATATAAGTGCACATGGGATATTTTCAAGGCTAGAGTATATGTTTGGCCACAATTTCAGTCTTAATAGATTTTATTTATTATTATTATTATTTTTTTTTTTTGTAGAGACAGAGTCTCATTTTGTTCCCCTTGGTAGAGTGCTATGGCATCACAGCTCACAGCAACCTCCAGCTATTGGGCTTAGGCGATTCTCTTGCCTCAGCCTCCTGAGGAGCTGGGACTACAAGTGCCCACCACAACGCCCGACTATTACTTCTGTTGTTGCAGTTTGGCCAGGGCCGGGTTTGAACCCAGAACTGTTGTTATGTGAGGCCAGAGCCCTACCGACTGAGCCACAGGTGCCACCCCTTAATAGAGTTTAAAAGGTAGATATTATACAAAACATATTGTTTGACCACAAGATAATAAAGTCAAAACTCAATAACAGAAGAAAACCTGGAAAATCCACAAATTTGTGGGAATTAAACAGTACATTTGAAAACAACTTATAATCAAAAAAGAAATCATAAGGGAAATTAGGAAATACTTAGAGAAAAGTAAAAGTGAGAACACAACATACCAAAACTTATGAGATGCAGTGAAAGAAGTGCTGGGGGGAAATGTACAGCTATAAATTATTCTTATTTTTTTTTTATTAAATCATAGCTGTGTACATTAATGTGATCATGGGGTTATTATGCTGAAAAAAAAGTAGATCTCAAATCAACAACTTAACTTTACAACTTAAGAAGCCAAAAAAGAAAGGCAAACTAAACTCAATGCTAGCAGAATTAAGGAAATAATACAGATTAGAGAACACAGAGACAAAATAAAAAGTAGAAAAGCAATAGTGAAATTCAATAATACTAAAAGATATTTCTGTGAAAACATCAACAAAATTGAGAAACTTTCAGCTAAAAACGACTAAGAAAAAAAAGACAATACTCAAATTAGTAAGTTCAGAAAAGAAAGAAAGACATTACTACTTATTTTATGATAATAAAAAGGATTTTGAACATATAAGTCATTTTATGCCAAGATGTTAGATAACTTGAATGAAACGAACACAAACCCTACCAAGAATAAATTATGAGAAATAGAAAGTCTGTATGGGCCTCTAACTACTAGGAAGAACCAATCCATAATCAAAAACTTCCTGATCACAGGAAACCTTTATACCTAATGGCTTCACTAGTGAATTCTACCAAACAGACCTAATTTCTTCTAAATTTTTTTCAAAAAAGGAGAGTAGAAAATACTTCCTAATTTAGTCTATGAAGTCAGCATTCGCCTGATACCAAAGCCAAAGACACTGCAAGAAAACTATAATACTGTTTGTAAACATTTGTGTTAAATTATTCAACAAAATAAATCCAAACAACTTCAACAACATATGAAAAAGATTACATATCATAACTAAGTGGGATTTTTTTCCTTGACTGCAAGTATGGTTTAACATATAAAAATCAACCAATATAATACACTATATGAAAATAATAAAGAAGCAAACGTAGTTATCTCAACTTACACAGAAAGAACATTTGACAAAATTCATCACCTTTTTATGCTAAAAATACTTAGGTAGGAATAGAAAGGGAGTACTTCACTTTACTAAAAGCTACATATGAAAAACTCATAGTAAATATTATACTCGGTGGTGAAAAATAAAAGCTTTTCCTCTAATATCAGGAATAAAGCAATGTTGAATACCTGTGCCATTGTGATTCAGCAAACACAGTACTGGAGTTGTACCCAGAGCAATTAAACAAGGACAAAAAATGCACTACAATTGAAAAGGAAGCAGTAAAATATTCTCTGTTCACCAATGATATTGATACTAGAATTTCTTATTTAGTAGGTTCTTGATCTTAGGGACTACAGACCAGTGGTAAGACACGATTTATTTTACAGAAAAGAATACAGAGAAAAAGCACCAGGGCTCTTGACAGAGGGGAAAATCCCAAGTCTGAAAAAATCTCTCCCTGGGTTCTTTGTCTAAGGGTATATGGGAAGCCCAACAAATGAAGCCATACAATCCCTTTCTTAGGTTCCCAGGCCCTGGAAACTTACATGAAATTGAAGATGCCTGGGAAATAGGGAGTTCCCTCTTCAGCCAAGTGCAAAGAGAGAGACACAGAGGCAGGGTGGAGACACCATGACAATACTTGAGCTGGCAACCTGGAGGTGTCCCCCAGCAGTTGTCCAGACCCTCCAGCCACTGGAGCCTCCTGTGGGACAACTCCCCCACAGCCCACTTACTCCTCTGCAGGCTGCTGCTTCACCAACAACCCCAGGGCAAAGAAGGCAGCTCTGCTGTTCAGCTTGGAGTGCTGGCTGGGGCTCCACCTGCTCTATATCAACATCATCTTATATGTAGAAAAGCCCCAAGAAAAGATTACACACAAAATAAAAATAAAATCAAACACCAGTTAGATCTAAAAAATTCAGCAAAGTAGCAGAATACAAAATCAAGAACAATGATAAAAAAAAAATCAGTTGTAGTTTTATATACTGATAAAAAAAATCTGGAAAAAAAAATCAAGAAAACTATTTCCTATGGATCAAAAAGAATAAAATTCTTTAGAATTAACCAGGAAAGTAAAAGAATTACACAATGAAAACTACAAAACTTTTCTGAAAGAAATTAAAGACGATATTAATAAATGGAAAAACATCTCACAATTATGAGTTAGAAAACTTAATCTTGTGAAGAGGTCCATAGCATCCAAAACAACCTACAGATTTAATTCATTTCCTATGATAATGCCAGCAACATATAGAAAAATCTTTACAAAAATTCATATGTGATCCCAAGACAGTCTGGCTAGCTGGAACAGTTTTTAAAAAGAAGAAATGTAGTGTATTCACTTCCTGAAGGGAAGACTTAGCAACAAAGCTAAGAAACCAAAACAGTCATACAGTGCCAGCATAAAGAAAGTCATATGGACAGATAGAGTAAAAGAGCCCAGAAATAAACTCCAACAGACATGGTCAAATGATTTTTGACAAAAGTGTTAAGATCATTCAATGGAAGAAATACAGTCTTTTTAAGAAATGGTGCTAGGAAAATTGAATATTCAACATCCTACATAAAAATTAACTGAAATTGATCAAAGGCATAACTAGAAGACCTACAACTATAAAACTCTTAGAAGAAAACATGGGGCAAATGCTTTAAATTTTGAATTTGGCAATAATTCCTTGAAAATAATGCCAAAGGCAAAAGCAACAAAATAAAATAGACAAATAGGACTTTATGAAAATAAAAACTTTCACATACTACAGAACACCATCAACAGATTGAAAAGAATATCTACAGAGTAGAAGAAAATATTTGCTAATCACACATGTGATAAGGGATTAATATCTAAATTATATATAGAACTCTTGAAACAACAAAAACAACCTGATATAAAAACAAGCAATGTACTTGAAAAGATATTTCTACAAATGATATATGAATGACTAATAAGTCTATGAAAATATGCTCAACATTGCTAATCATTAGGAATGCAAATCAAAACAACGATATACAACCCCATACCCACAATGCAGCTACTACTATCAAAATAGCAGAAAAGAACAAGTGCCCAAATGTGGAGAAAGTAGGACCCTCAGGCACTCTTGACAGGAATTAAATCTTCTGTGGAAAACAGTATAGCCTTTCCTCAAAAATTTAAAAACAGAATTGCCCTATAATCCAGCAATTGCTCCTCTGAGTATACACTAAAAAGTGTAGAAAGCTAGGTCTTGAAGAGATATTTGTACGTCCATGTTCATAGTACCATTATTCACAATAATCTAAAACAAAGAAGCAACTAAGTCGTCTATTCACAGATAAATGGATAAGCAAAGTATGACATACTTTAGATGATATACCTTAAAGATGAAAGAAATTTTGATACATGCTACAGTGTAGACAAAAGCCAAAGTCATTATGCTAAAGTGAAATCAGCCCCTGTTAAGAAGCATTAGTGAGCAGGTCAACAACAAAGTTTCATTAAAAAAAAAAAAAAAAAATTGAAATATGTGTCTCAAATTACTAGAGTATGTTATTTTAGGAAAGTAAATGAATGTCTAGCCTTTCTTTATAGCTGTTCTTCTGGTCTTCTCTCAAACTTGGCTTGAGGCACAATTTATTTGAATTAATATTACTCACCCCATAATAAACACGTTTTCAGAATTGCCATGTTCTGTGTGTGGAGCATACTTTTTTCCTGCTTCTTTATCATTATTTTGTTGGTAAATTAGCCTTTGGTCCTCTCATTAAATCCTCAATCACTACCTTATTTTTTGTGACGGAATGTACCCCTCCCCAAATATATGCTATGGAAAACTAACAAATGATAAAAATGATGCCAAAAGTTAAAAGTATGAAAGTGTTATTTTTCAATTTTAGCAAAAAATCATTGACAAGCACTGGGCTCCCTCTCTCCTAAATTATAACATGCTCTGTCAGTTAAAGACTGATTTGTTGTTAAGTGAAATGCATGAATGACTAGGCTATGAATATAAAGATGGAACATTTTGTCATGCAAGTGTAAGTGGGAACTTCTGACTGCCAGTGTCCCTTTATTCTCTGAGGCCCAATAAATGTAAAGAGATAGAAAAAAAGAAAAGGACCAGAGGGAATGATTTATGATAATGTATTAGAAAAAAATAAATGTGGATGCTTTGGCCAGACTAAAAATAATGTGGGAAGTGAATAGAAGTGTATCATCTATTTTATTCTATTCAGTGCCAACTAAAATGTTCCCATTGAAATTGCTTAAAAAAACGCAAAATCATGTGCTTCAAAGCTACACTAAGGAGGATCACAGTACTGCCATATTTAAAATATGATTTTAAGTGACATTCTGCCATGAACTTTAGATGTGCCTTATCTTCTTAACTAGCTTGTAAAACACCAGTATGTGTTTTCCCCTATATTCTGAGGTTTAAAACTTCCTTTGCCTTTGGTATCTTCTTTCATTATTTTTCACTAAATTCTATTATAACTAGTTTCAAAAATTCTGCTAATTTCAATTCCAACTGTCATTGTAAGTTATTCTTCTTACTATTGAACCTTGATCAGAGTGAAAAAAAATCTTAAAAGCCATTCTGCATTAGACATGCTGGTTTTTTGTTAGTTTGTTTTGGGTATGTTATTCTTCAAAATGTTTATTTTGTGCCCTGCCACCTTCTATTTTTTTCACTGGAACTTCCTATTTGGGTTCAAAATATTTCATAGATCAAATATATTTTACATTGACTGACACAGTTTAGCCAGGTAAGTTGTTTGGTACAGATTAGCATTTCAGAGATAAAACTCTAGGTCCTGAGAGACCGGATTCAACTTCAAGCCACATATTTCCTAACTCTGCAATTTGAGGCAAATTTATTACGCTCCCAGAGCCTCCATTCCTTATGTGAAATGTAGAGATAGTTCCTCATATGTACTTTCAAGACTATCTGGCATGTAGAGATACTTAATAAAATGTTGGTTATTTAATTAATTTCTGAAAATTAAATAATGAAGTTGAAACAATAGCATCATGCCCAGAGTTTTCCACCTTTATCTTAAGAAGAAATAAGTCATTGAGTAATCTCATGTTTCAAAACAGAGACTAGTGGTGGTGAATGAAACAAATTAAAGCAGATTAAGTTTCATCCAAGTCTAGCGGCTGCTGCGTTGTTCTTTGGGCTTATTTAAGTGATAGCCCAATCCCTAACTTGACATTTTTGGATTTCCTTTATATACACAAGGTAGGCAACTGAATATAAAGGCCAGTGCACATGCTCACTTCTGGCCTGAGTCATTAATGTAATTTCCATCATCTACTATATTCATAATGAGGAACAAAATCCACAGAGTGAAAATCTCCTGCTTTAGGACCAGAGGTGGAAGTGTCAGAGAAAATATCATTAACACCATTATTCTGTTTTTTAAATGTTATTTTGAATATTTGCTACATAATCAAATAAATGTTCCTTTGCTTTGTGAGAACTTAAAAATCATGCAGGCTTTTATTTGTATACATGGAGACAGATGGGATTGAAATAAGCTTTCTAAAACTCCTTCAGAATAGTACAAACCATTCTTATGCATGCCTCATATCTAGTTTATTATAACAGCATTGTAATTGACATCCTGCACTTTCTATATTCAGCCATATGACTCTGGTTTAATGTTAGCCCAGCCATTAATTCCAAAGTCAGGCATTACAATCAGGCTATTATACTATCATCTTTAATTTTCCTTTGTTAAATATTGCTATGACTTAAAAATGTTTTTTCATCTCTTCTTTATCCCCACTTTTGAAATAAATGACTCATCAGATTCCTATTGAAATTTTGTACTTTTTCAATCTGTTTGTTCAACTCTTGCCATGGTAGTTTTTAAGCCTATCTGATCATGTTATTTTCCTGTTTTATTTAATATTTAAGCAATTGTATAGGATGTGGTACAAACTCCTTAGAAAATCAAACTAAAAATAGTATTTGTTATTCTCCATCACCATGTATTAGCCTTGTCCCCAGATGTGCTTTTCTCTTTTCTTCTTTGGAAGTTCTTTTCTTTTCTCTCTCTCTCTCTGTCTCTCTCTCTCTCTTTCTCCCTTTCTCTCTCCCATTCCCTCTTTCTTTCCTTTAATTCTTTCTTGTTTTGAGATAGGGTCTTATTTTGTTGCCCAGGCTGGTCATGAGCTCCTAGGCTCAAATGATCCATCTAGCTCCCAAGTAGTTGGGACTACAGGCACATGCCACCAAACATGACTTTTATTTATTTGTTTATTTATTTTTAGAGACAGAGTCTCTAGGAATACTTTTGACTTCCTAAATATTGATAGCATACTAATATACTAATAGCATATCCTAATTGCCGTGAGCCTTTAGCCATTCATCTGCTAGTGGTGGGAATGCTTTTCCCTGTGGTAGAAGTTTAACAGAGAAGCCTAGAGCAGGAACCTTCTTTGGCCAGAGGCTAGAGTTGGCAAGGATGCACCTGCTTGGACTGTCTGTCTGCAGATTAATGGGCAGATGAAGGATAGAAAGTGTGGTGTAGGGATGTCAGTCACGGTGCTAGCATAGTAATATATTTTCCAGCCTGGTTTCCTCAGCCAAATCTGAGGAAACTATAATAATCTTTTAAAAGTTTACTTATGCCTTTATTGTTGGTATCAATTTTTTTTTTTTTTTTTTTTGAGACAGAGTCTCATTATGTCACCCTTGGTAGAGTGCCTTTGCGTTACAGCTCACAGCAACCTCAAACTCTTGGGTTTAAGCAATTCTTTTGCCTCGTCTTCCCGAGTAGCTGGGACTACAGACACCACCATAACTCCCCGCTATTTTTTTGCTGTGGTTGTCATTGTTATTTTTAGCAAGCCTGGACCCAGGTTTGAACCCGCTAGCCCCAGTGTTTGTGGTTGGCACCCTAACCACTGAGCTACAGGCACAAAGCCAAGGTATCAATTTTTCTTAACACTGTACACCTATCCATAGGAATAGTCATGACCACATTTGATATTTTAATATTTTAAATAGTCACGACCATCTTTTAATAGTTGTCTCTCAAAGCATATCTTTTTGTGCTTTTGGTGGTGAGGAGAAACTCAATAGATTCTGTATGTACAATCAGAAACTTGAGAGGAGGATATTGTCTTTTCACATTCTTAGCACTTAGCATTTTGCTTATTATTCAAATTGATGAGTAATACATTTATTTATTTATACTCTATCATTCATGTCAATGGCAGATTAATATTTAAAACGTCACACTTTCATCAAATGTTTTCACTGCTCAGTTATCTGCTCATATAACAAAGTGTCTTCAATGGCATCCTATCACCTGAAGATTAGATGAGAGACTTCTCTCCTGTATTTTATACTACAAATTAGTACATGTAAAGCCTTCTTTCCCACTACATGAACATGGTACTCTGAACGAACTTGATTGCTCATTGTCCCCCAGCATATATTGTACATTCTATAAACTTTGCCTTTGTTCAGGTCATCACATTTTCAAGAATATCCTCTACAACATCTATTGATGAAAACTTGCCTTTGCTTAACCTCCACTTTGTCTGAGACATCTTCCGTTTCAATTATTTCTAAAATGTTCGTTTTTTTTAAAGCCTTCATAAGCCATAAGTCTAACATATCATGTAATGCTTTGTGTTGCTGGTTCATTATTTTCTCATTGTGTTCTTTATGTTAACCAGTCAATACACACATAGGGGTAAGTGGTGAATGTTCACATATCTGAGTCTGAAAGAAGATGAACAAAGACCATCTTTTTAAAAAACGTATATAGCTTGAAATAGGGTATCAATGGCTGATTATAATTTGGCCTTACTGTCAATATCATCATACATTTTTAATAAATGCTTATGGGGGTTTGAATTATTACAATTTATTTTTTCAAAACAAATCTTCACTGGAGTGCTTTTAAAGTGCTTTTGTTTGTTTGTTTTTCTGTTTGTGAAGTTCTTTCATTTTTATAATCATTATCTGAAGTTCAAGAAGCTACAAGTCTGGGAGGCCAAGGTAAGTAGATTGAGCACAGGAGTTTGAGATTAGCCTGAGAAAAAGCAAGACCCCCACCTCTACTAAATATAGAAAAGCTGGTTAGATGTGGTGGTGGGCACCTGAAGTCCCAGCTACTTTGGAGGCTGATGCAAGAAGAATTGCTTGAGCCCAAGAATTTGAGGTTGCTGTGAGCTATGATTTCATTATACTCTACCCAAGGCAAGAGACTGAGACTCATCTCAAACAAAACAAAACAAAAAAGAAACTATGTGCATTTTGTCTATGTAAATCATAGTCCATAGTCTTGAAAAATGAAAAGCTGAGATTAGAGAAATGAAGGTAGACAAAAGGAGGGAGAATGAGAGAGTGCTTGTCTCTTAAGTATCGTTTTTTGCTAAAGAAATTTTAGGTTTAATTTTTCAAAACGAGGATAAAGGTAAAAATCAAAGGTAGCCTAACAAAAGAAATATCTAAACATACCCACAAAATACTATTTTCTATGTCATACTTAAGACAACAGAATGAAAATGAAAGTGAATAAATACTATTTTAAGTAAAGATGAAATCTCAGTGCAATGGAGCAAAGACTTTATTTTCACAATGCTGAAATCTGAAAGTGAAAGGATTTCCTATCATGTTGGAATCATACCAGAAACCATATCATGTGAATGACATTCAGTATTTAATAAACTGAATAAATGAATAATTGCATAAAGTTATGATAGGATAGATGCTTTATATTCTGTGGGGGAAAAATTGGAATACACAAATTGACTTTTGTTTTTATACTTAGGATATTATAGGGAATCATAGAGAAAATTCTGAGAATAAAAGACTCTGAAGTAGTAGATTTTAATCCTGGCTACATGCCAGAATCATCTAGCACAGCTTAAAAATAGAATAGTACTTGGGTCTCATGCATGAGGAATTAGGGGGAAGCTCTGAATGTGGGGTCCAAAGTGTGATATTGTTTTAAACTTCCATAGGTGAAATTATTATGCCGGCATTGTTGAGAAACATTGTTTCAGAAAGCAAAAGCATATGAGTAGGATTATAAGTGGGAATATTTGGGGGATAATTACCCACAAGTTTCTGTTTCTTCAAAGACATATTATTTTAATAAGGATAGAGGCCCTAAAAGCAGCACTGTCTCACAGTATTAGATGCTATCACTGATTTTGTGTAGCAGAAGCTGAGGGGCTGAAACTGTAGTTTTCTTGTCACAACTTATATAGAAAAAAATAGATGTTGACAATTATGTGTTCTGAAAGGCAACGCTCAAATATCCCAAGTCCCCATGAGAACATTCCCCTCTGTGGTCCCTGACCTCAATCATAACCCCTTTATTTTTTGCCCCATTTTATTGACTTTTACAGCTTTCAAATACTTACTGAAATATTTTTTCACTTGACTTATATATATTGTAAATTCATTTTCTCTTATTTCAGTTAGGAAATTTAAATTGGACTAGGTAAGTTACTGTAGAATGCAATTTCTGGGAACTTACTCCATGTAAAATAGCATAGCATTATTTATTCTTCCTTGTATATTTGATTAAAAGCTATGGATCTTTTTCTTATTAAAAGTAACTAAGTGAAACAAAATTTTGAGATGGAATTGTGAGGGAGTCACTTAGCCAATCTTGGGAAAGAAAACAGAAAACATAATTTTATAATTTAAATCCTCATCTACTATTGAATTATTTCTGTGATTGTCATCATAGCATTAGTTTAGAATTTAGTTGTATATTGTAAGTTCTGAGGATATTGTTTTGTATCTTTAATGTTTTCTGAAAGTTACCTTATGTGGATGAAGGGCAAGGTTGGTTAATATTCCAGGTTCCTAGATACTTTTTAGTTCTCAAAGATAAAGAGAACTGGTGAGATTTTTTTTTTTTTTTTTAATTCTGAGAAGACTTTAACTCTTTTTTTTTTGTACATAAATTTTATTTTTAATTAGTTGGAAAAAGATTTGACATTAGGTAAAAATATTACTTAAATAGGGCTGAGGTGGTACCACATTATAGTAAAAGTATTAGAAAAGTGATCCTTAATTATAAAGCAGATGAAGACTTTAACTCTTAGCATTTAACTCTTAATGTTAACCAAGACCGATTATTTCTTGCTAGTCTCAGACAAAGCAATTACCCTTTAAAGAACTACAAGTATACCCCTCCTTCCTCTTTTAATGCCTTCTCTTCCTGTATCTCTTCACTTCCTCTTCCTCCCCATCATTATTCTTCTTATATTAAGTATCATCAGCATCATCATCTTTGTTATTTGTTTTGAGAGTTATTGTAAGGTATGCTTAACAAGGAACTTGAAAGATGGCTCCCTGAGAATATTTATAAACCTTTAGGGGCAGAGGATATCTTGTTGACTGGGTGTGTTAGGAGATGACTACTAGGAATGGTGAAGTAGGGAAATGCTAAGCAAGGGATTCTTAGCCAGGAAGACACTCTTCATTTCTGCTCTTAACCTTTAAGAATATGAATGCAAAGCTTCTAAAACCAATCAAAATGATGATTCTATTACAAAGGAAATGCTAATGAACCTTATCACTCAAATACAGTGGTTCTCAACCTTCCTAATGCTGTGATCCTTTGGTACAGTTCCTCAGGTTGTGGCGATCCCCAACCATAAAATTATTTGCATTGCTGAAGTAATTTTATGGTTGGGGGTCGCCACAGCATGAGGAACTGTATAAAGGGTTGTGGCGTTAGAAAGATTGAGAACCACTGGTCTAGAGGGTGAATGCCTCTTTTGTTTGCATACAAAGTGGTGAAGGTAGGTTGTTTTCTGACTAATTTGCATAAAAAATTGAGGTCAATTTTAAATAGGCTGATAGATTAGATTACTAATCTACTACCATAAAAAAGGAACAGAATTTAATATGTACAAAGATTACAGAAGGGCTCTATTTATGAATGATAGTTTGTATTTTGTATCAGTTGTAATGTCTCCTTTTTATTTCTAATTAATACTATTAGAGTGTTTTTCTCTTAGTTTCTGATTTATCTGATTACTGGTGAATGAATTATTCTTATCTTTTCACAAATATTCAACTTTTTGTTTCATTGATCATTTGTATTCTTATTTTTATTTCCATTTCAATTAGTTTAGCCCTGAATTTTGTTATTTCTTTTCTTCTGCTGGCTTCGGGTTTGGTTTTCATTTGCTAGTTTCTTGAGTCGTGGCATGAGTTTGATAATTGGTGATCATTCTGTGTTTTTCATGTAATTATTTAAGGATATGAATTTTCCCCTTAGTGTGTCACATGTGAATATCTTTATTGTGTCAAGCAGATTTTGAAAGCTTGTGCTCTCTTAGTTGGTCAGATGGAAGAATCAAGAGTCTTCTGATTTCCATCCACTTTTCATCATTGACCAAGAGATCATGTAACAGCAGGTTGTTTAATTTTTATTACTTGGTGTGGATTTGAGAATTTCTTTTATAATTGATATTATAATTTTATTCTATTGTAGGCTGAGAAAATACATGGTATGATTTTTATTCAGAATTTGCTGAGAATTTTTTGTGATCTATGATTTGATCAGTCTTGGGAAATGTCAAATGTGGTAATAAGAATGCATATTTTGTAGTTTTCACATAGAATGTTCTTTAAACATCTGTTATGTTCATTTGTTCTGGAGTTCCACTTAAGTCAATCATTTCTTTGCTGATTTTCTTCTTTGATGGTATGTGCAGGTTGTCAACAGGGTGTTGAAATCCCTGGGTATGATGCTATGGGTTTATTTCTTTACTTTGATCTAGTAGAATTAGTAGAATTTGCCTTATGAATCTGAGTGCTCCTATGATAAGTGCATATTTATTTAGGATTGCTATGTCTTTTTGCTAAATCATCCCCTTTATCATTTTATGATGACTATCTTTTTCTTTCTTTCTTTCTTTCTTTCTTTTTTTTTTCTTTTTTTTTTTTTTTTTTTTTTTTGCAGTTTTTTGCCAGGGCTGGATTTGAATCCACCACTTCTGGTATATGGGGATGGTGCCCAACTCCTTGAGCCACAGGTGCCAACCCATCTTTTTCTTTTATACCATTGCTGACTGAAAGTCAATTTATCAGAAACTGACTATACCCTTTCATTTTAGGTTTCTGTTTGTTTTAAATACATTTTTTCTTTTCTTTATCTTGATATGTACTTGCTTCCTTGAAAGTTGGATGGTTTTCTTAAAGATAACATGTACTTGGGCAGTGATTTTTCATCCATTCATCCAGGCTGTCTTTCAATTGGATAATCTGTTTACATTCAGTGTAGTATTGTCATGTGGGTACTGTCATGTTTTTCATGTTCAATATTTATTTTGTTTTTCCTCTTGTGTTATTGTTTTACAAGAACTACAAGCTTTAAGTTTTGGTTGTTTTTACTTTGGTGAATATCTATTTTGCTGTTCCACATATAGTGCACTATTAAGCCTTTCCTGTAGGGCACGTCTAGTAGTGATAAATCCCCTTTGTGTTTGTTTATCTGGAAAAGTCTTTATTTCTCCGTCATTTGTAAAACTTACCTTTTCTGAATACAAAATTTGGGGCAGTTTTTCTGTTTCAGAAGATTGAAAATGAGGTCCTAATCCTTTCTGGCTTTAAATGCCTCCACTGAGAAATGTGCTCTTAGGCTGGTGGAATTTTGTTTTGTATGTTAATTATTGCATTTATCTTGCAGCTTATAGAAATTTCTCCTTCATTTTGGCTGTGCCCTGTTTTATAACTGTTCTCTATCTTTTTAGTAATGTTTTCACTTTTTTTATTGATGTCATGAAATTTTTAAATTTATTTTCGTTTTCAACTTTCTCTTCAATTTCATTCACCTTATTTACTATCCATAATCTTTTATTATTAGTAGTAGTAGTATTAAATCATAGCTGTGTACATTAATGTGATCATGGGGCACCATACACTGGTTATATAAAAAATTTGACACATTTTCATCACACTGGTAAGCATAGCCTTCCTGGCATTTTCTTAGTTATTGTGTTAAGACATTCATATTCTACATTTACTAAGTTTCACATGTACACTTGTAAGATGCACCACAGGTGTAATCCCACCAATCACCCTCCCTCTTCTAATCCTCCTCCCTCCCTCCCCTCCCTCTCCTCCTTACCCCTATTCTTAGGTTATAACTGGGTTATAGCTTTCATGTGAAAGCCATAAATTAGTTTCATAGTAGGGCTGAGTACATTGGATACTTTTTCTTCCATTCTTGAGATACTTTACTAAGAAGAATATGTTCCAGCTCCATCCCTGTAAACCTGAAACTGGTAATGTCTCCATCTGTCTTGA
>CAUYPK010147007.1:0-14471 GCA_963574355.1 Loris lydekkerianus | reverse complement strand
ATGAGCTTTAATTCATCCTTCAAAGCTCTCCCTAGAAGCTTTTTCTGAAGGAGATGCCAGATTCCTACTCTGCAGCCTGTGTCTTTTCTTTTTCTTTTTTTTTTTTGTTTTTTTTTTTTGTTTTTTTTCTATTTTTTTTTTTTTTTTTTATTATAGATAAAAATATGCCCCATAGATGTGGCCCAACCCATTACTCTCCCTCCACCCCAACCTCCCCCCTCCCTTCCCCTTCCTGGGTCCTTTCCTCATAGTCTTGTGGTATAGTTGGGTTATAGCCTTCATGTGAAAGCTATAGTTTAGCTTCATAGTAGGGCTGAGTACATTGGTTTCTCAAGCTCCTGACCAGTAGTCATAAGATGAGTGATAGAAATAGCAGCGGTGTCCTACTATTCTATCACTCATCTTGTGACTACTGGTCAGGAGCTTGAGAAACCACCTACCCATATGGCTCTCATTGCCATTCCTGGTGCCCAAGTAAGCCACCTGGAGACTCAAAACATTAGCCTGTCTAGATCCACTAACACTGATGCCAACATATGTTACCCTAGAACACAAAGACAAGCATGTTCAGCACTCAGCTGTCACCACTGAGGCTTAAAGACTGACCCATCTGGCATCCCAGTTCTCACCAAAATTAACCACAGCCTTTACTAACACTGCATAACAAGCCATTGAGGTAATCACAGACACACCCCAGGAAATCATGCAGGGATTATACTACTGTACACAATCATAACAAAAGCCAGAGTGCTCTACCCAACAAATACCATAGACACATCTTCACAAAAGCCTTCCTCCACAAAAGCAAATTAAAAAAATTAGAAAAAGTAACAGTTATATCAGATGTGCATATATCAACGTAAGAACACAAGAGAAACAAAAAAGCAAGAAAATACGACACTTTAAAAACAACACAAAGTTCTCCAGTAACAGATCTCAATAAAAAAGAAACTTACAAAATCCTGTAAAAGTAATTTCAAATATTTATACTAAACAAGCTCAATGTGATATTGAACAATATCTCATTGAAAAACATTGACAACATTGAAAAACAATTCAAAGAAATTAGAGAAATAACTCAGTATTTGAAAAATAAATTTACCAAGGAGATAGATATATGAAAAATAACAAAGCAAAAATTCTAGAACTGAATAATTCATTGAATAGAATACAAAATACATTAAAGATCTTCAAGAATAGACTAGATCAAACAGAAGAAATAATTTTTGAAAATGAATATAAGCATTTTTTGTATAGAAAAATATATGAAAAATATATAGAAAAAATATATGAAAAAAAGGAAAAGAATCAATGAAGCATATATGATACATGGGACACCATAAAGTGACCAAATATAATTTTTGATATCCCAGTAAGCAGAAAGAAAATGAAAGCATTAGAAAAACTATTTAATGAAACAATATATAAAAAATCCAAATATGGCTCGATGCCTGTAGCACAGTGGTTATGTCACCAGCCACATACACCAAAGCTGGTGGTTTTGTGCCCAATTCGGGCCTGCTAAACAACAATGGCAACTGCAACAGAAAATAGATAGGTATTGTGGCAGACACCTATATTCCCAGCTACTTGGGAGGCTGAAGCAAGAGAATTGCTTAAGTCCAAGAGTTGGAGGTTGCTGTGAGCTGTGACACCATGGCACTCTACTGAGGATGACAAAGTGAGACTCTGTCTGAACAACAACAACAACAACAAAAAATCCAAATATAAGAGACTCAATGATCCCGTAATAGATATAAATTAAAAATATATTCATGGCATATGATAATCAAATTGTCAAAAGTAAAAGACAAAGAGAAAATCTTTAAAATAGCAAGAGAAAAACATCTATTTATTACTAAAGGAATCTCTCATCAGACTCAGCAGATTTTTTTTTTAGTAGAAGCCTTACAAGCCATGGGAGAATGGAATGATATGTTCAAAACTCTGATTGAAAATAATTGTTATTAATACTAAAAATATTATACTCAGCAAATTTATTTTTCCTAAGTGAAGGATAAATGGTCTTTTTCAGATAGGCAAAAGCTAAGAAAAATCATTAGCACTAAACCAACCCTATAAGAAATGTTTAAGTAAGTGCTATAAATGGAAACTAAAGAACACATCTCATTTGTAAAACTATATAGAGAGTGTCAAAAATAGTAAAAAGTGACAAAGAAGGTCATTATAAAGGAGTGTAATAAAAGGATCTATTAGCAAGTGAATATAATAATTCTAAACATGTGTGTTAACATCAAAGGTATCTTAAGGTCTTCATACCCCACTCAGCATTAGACACCATCTAAATAGAAACATTGAATTTAAACTGCATATTAGACTAATCAGTGGTTCTCAACCCGTGGGTCGCAACCCACAGGAACTGTATTAAAGGGTCACGGCTTTAGGAAAGTTGAGAACCACTGGACTATATAAAACTAAAAGATATTTGCAGAACATTTCATTCAACAGCTACAGAGTGAAGATTTCTCTCATGTGTACAAGGATCATTCTCCAAGATAGGCCATCTGTTAGGACACAAATCTCAGCAAATAAAAAGATCATAATTATATTGAGTATCTTGTCATATTACAATGGGATAAAACTAGAAATTGATAGTAATAAGAACATTGAAACTGTATAAATACATAGAAATGCTTCTGAATGATTATTTGGTTAAGAAAGAAATTAGGAAGAAAATTTCTTTTAAATCCTGAAACATATAAAATAAACACAATATATTCAGACCTATGAGAAACAGAAAAAGCAATGCTAAGGTAGAAGTTTATAGCAATAAATACTTACATCAAAAAAGTAGAAAGACAATGGCCTATGTAAGAATTTCCAAGTTCAGCTATTTGCCAATCATGAACCTGTGAATCATCTTTTAAAAATGAAACAGAAGCAAGGTTTGGAGTGATCCTGGAGCAAGATGGAAGCTGAGTAACAGCTTCCTTGCAACTGAGGATGGTGAGTCTGGGGAGAGAAGACTCCAGGCATCTCTGGCTGGTAGGATCCACCAAGAAATATCCCTTTGGGGACTCAGGGAGTCAATGTGAGACCCCATGAGGAGGACAAAAGCAGTGGAGAACTGGCAAGTGGTTGAGTGTGTTTGTTAGGTATAATCCTGCCAGCAGCTGTAAGTACAGCAGCAGTGAGATTGCAAAGTGGAAGGGCCTTACCTGTGAGCTGTTTTGGTTTGTTTAGACTTGGCACTCAGTTGAACTACCTTGGGAGAACTTGGGCAAGAGTGTGGAGGACTTTAAGTGTTGTCTAGGGCCCCAGACTGAGCCACTGAGCCAGACGGAGCTAATAGTGTTTGGCTGTGGGCTGCAGGGAGCCATTGTAGGAGAACTGCCCCAGCAAGCTCCACCGTCAGGGTCACAGAGCATGGATCTGGCAGGAGCAAGTAATCTAGTGACTGAGCAGCCTAAAGGTGGGGACTGAAATGCCTTACAACCTTAGCCCTCAGGGGCATAGAGTGAGACTGGTTTTGGCACACTGGGTAAGCAGACAGCCACTTCAGAATGATCCCAGCGACAATTGCTTTCCTGGGAAAGCTTCTGCTTAGCCAAGGTTAGCAGTTTAAAGTGCCTTTTAAGTGGGCTGAGGAGAGATTTAGATTCTCCACCCTGTGGGGTTTGAGAAATCAGCAGAGGCCTCTAGTCTCCATCTTGTACAGCTTGTACCAGCATTGTGATAAACATCTCATACCCCAAAAGATCACCTGTTGCCCAGACAATATCCAGGAAGATATATATTGCTTTTTAAAAAATTTTTTTAACATTTTCCCTATAGATTTTTCTTTTCTTCATTTTTCCAGTTTAACTATAATTTTCCGTTGTTGCCTTTTTCAACAATTAGAATTTCATTTTTGTTAGTATTTCTACCCCTATTATTTAGTTTTTCCTCCAATTTTATCCTGTAAAGTTTTCTGTTTGTTTTGGCTTGACTTATAGCATTTTTGCCTTTCCTCTCTACTTGGTGGAGGTGGGGTACTGTGTCCAAACAGGCTAGCAAAGGGCTGCTAACCTCAAGGGAACTGCCTAACCTGGCACCCCCAGAGGTTAGGGGTTTTTAAGGTTGAGTCAAAGTACTCTACTGTACATCTATATTTCTCTTGTCTCCCTCCTTCTGTGACTCTCTTCTTTTGGTCAACATTCCCTTTTACCCACCCCTTCTCCTTTCTCTTTTTCCTTCCCCCCCCCCTTCTTGCTCTTCAATCTTCTCATCCTTCTGGTCCTATACCAAAAGAACTCAGTGAAACCCTAGTCCAGAGGCATGGCAACTTAAAGATTAACAAGAAGTGAAAGGAAAGTTAGGGCAAGGAAACAGATAAAAGAAATCACTCATGAGGAAGAATCAGCACAAAACTCCTGGTAACATGAAAAACCAGTCCAGAGAAACACCCCAAAGGGACTGTGAGGTAGCTACTGCAGAGGATTCCACCTATAAAGAAATGTTAGAAAAGACAGAAAGGGAATTTAGAATACACATGATAAAAACAATGAAGGAAATGATAGAAACAATGAAGGGAACTGCTAATAAAGTGGAAAAAAACCAAAAAGAAATCCAAAAACAATCAAATATGAGATAAACTATATGAGGAATATAGAAAAGATATAGAGGAGCTGAAGGAACTGAAGCAGCAATTAGGGAACTTAAAGATGCAATAGAAAGTATCAACAATAGATTAGATCATGCAAAAGAAAGAATTTCAGAGGTAGAAGACAAATTTCTTGAGACAACTCAGATAGTTAAAGAGACAGAAAAGAAGAGAGAGAAAGCAGAACGTTCACTGACAGAATTATGGGACTTTATGAAACATTAAAACATACGAGTTATAGGCATCCCAGAAGGGGAAGAAGAATGCCCCAGGGGAATGGAATCCATACTAGAGAATATTATAAATGAAAATCTCCCAAATATCACCAAAGATTATGACACACTCCTTTCAGAGAGATATCGGACCCCAGGTCACCTCAATTCTAACCGAGCTTCTCCAAGACACATTGTGATGAACCTGTTCAAAGTCAAGACAAAAGAAAAAATTCTTCAAGCTGCCAGGAGTAAGCACCAGTTGACCTACAGGGACAAATCCATCAGGGTGACTGCTGACTTCTCTAAAGAAACTTTCCAAGCAAGAAGACAATGGTCATCTACCTTTAATCTATTTTAACAGAACAATTTTCACCCCAGAATTCTATATCCTGATAAGCTAAGCTTTAAACTTGATGGAGAAACCAAATCATTTACTGATATACAAACATTGAGGAAATTCACCACAAGATCAGCTATATAGGAAATACTTCAACCTGTTCTACACACTGACCATCACAATGGAACAACAGCAAAGTAAGAACTCAGAAATGACAGAACCTAACGTCCATACTGATTCAAAAGAGAAAACTAAGCAATGGACTCTCACAAAGTAAGATGAATAGAACACTACCACACTTATCAATTATCTCAATAAATGTTAATGGCTTGAATTCCCCACTGAAGAAGCATAGATTGGCTGATTGGATTAAAAAACACAAGCGATCCATTTTCTGTCTGCAGGAAGCACACCTAGTTTCAAAAGACAAATTAAAACTCCAAGTTAAGTGTTGAAGACAATTTTTCAGGCAAATGGAATTCAGAAGAAAAGAGGAGTTGCAATCTTATTTTTAGATACATGTGGATTTAAAGCAACTAAAGTCAAAAAAGACAGAGATGGTCACTTTATATTGGTCAAGGTAAAAATACAACTAGAAGACGTTTCAATTCTAAATATTTATGCACCTAATTTAAATACTCCCAGATTCTTGAAACAGACCTTACTCAGTCTGAGCAATATGATACCCTATAATACCATACTAACAGGGGACTTTAACATTCCTCTTAGAGAGCTGGACAGTTTCTCTAAACAGAAATTAAACAAAGATATAAGAAACTTAAATGAGACCCTAGAACAACTGTGCTTAATAGACACATATAGAACATTCTATCCCAAAGATAAAGAGTATTCATTCTTCTCATCACCCCATGGAACATTCTCCAAAATTGATCATATCCTAGGACACAAAGAAAACCTCAACAGAATAAAAATAATTGAAATTTTACCTTGTATCTTCTCAGACCACAAGGCACAAAAGGTGGAACTCAACTCCAACCAAAATGTTCAACACCACACAAAAGCATGGAAATTAAACAACCTTCTGTTGAATGACAGTTGGGTGCAGGAAGAAATAAAACAGGAAATCATTAACTTCCTTGAGCATAACAACAATGAAGACACAAGCTACCAAAACCTGCGGGATACTGCAAAAGCAGTTTTGAGAGGAAAATTTATTGCTTTAGATGCCTACATTTGAAAAACAGAAAGAGAGTGCATCAACAAACTCACAAGCCATCTTATGAAATAGAAAAAAAGAACATTTGGCAGGCAAGACATGGGGCAAGAGGGACTTTGCCTAACAAATGCAATCAGTGCAACCTGGTTTATCGTGACCTCAATGAATCCCCAACAATAAAAAAAAGAAAAAAAGAAAAGAGGAACAATCTAATTCCAAACCCAGTAGAAGAAAAGAGATATCCAAAATCAAATCAGAGATCAATGAAATTGAAAACAAAAGAAACATTCAGAAAATTAATGAAACAAGAAGTTGGCTTTTTGAAAAAATAAATAAAATAGATAAACCTTTGGCCAGACTAACTAGAAATAGAAAAGTAAAATCTCTAGTAACCTAAATCAGAAATGATAAAGGGGAAATTACAACTGATGCCACAGAGATACAAGAGATCATCTCTGAATACTACCAGAAACTCTATGTCCAGAAATTTGACAATGTAAAGGAAATGCATCAATATTTGGAACACATCCTCTCCTAGAGTTAGCCAGGAAGAAATAGTGCTCCTGAACAGACCAAGCACTGAGATTAAAAAAACAATAAAAAATCTTCCAACAAAAAAATGCCCTGGTCCGGATGGCTTCAAACCAGAATTCTATCAAACCTTTAAGGAAGAGCTTATTCCCGTACTGCAGAAATTATTCCAAAAAATTGAGGAGGAAGGAATCTTCCCCAACATGTTCTATGAAGCAAACACCACCCTGATACCAAAACCAGAAAAAGACCCATCTAAAAAGGAGAATTTCAGACCAATTTCACTCATGAATATAGATGTAAAAATTCCCAACAAAATCCTAGCCAATAGATTACAGCTTATCATGAAAAAAGTCATACATCATGATCAAGTAGGCTTCATCCCGGGGATGCAAGGCTGGTTTAACCTATGCAAGTCCATAAACGTTATCCACTGTATTAATAGAAGCAAAACCAAAGACCATATGATCATCTCAATAGATGCCTAAAAAGCATTTGATAAAATCCAGCATCCTTTTTTAATTAGAACACTGAAGAGTATAGGCATACGTGGCACATTTCTGAAACTGATCAAAGCTATCTATGACAAACCCACAGCTAATATTTTACTGAATGGAGTAAAACTGAAAAACTGAAAGTAAAACTGAGGATACTCTTAGAACTGGAACCAGACAAAGTTGTCCTTTGTCACTATTACTATTTAATGTAGGGCTGGAAGTTCTAGCCAATACAATTAGGCAATATATGATAAACCCACAGCTAACATCATACTGAATGTAGAAAAGATGAAATCCCTTCCCTCAAGAACAAGACAAAGATACCAATTTTATTAATCCTAATCAACATAATAATGGAAGTCACAGAGCAATCAGGCAAAAGAAGAATTTAATGCAATTGTTGTCTAAATAACAATGTCATTGTTTACAGAAATAGAAAAAATCAATTCTAAAATTTGTATAGAACCAAAAGAGAGCCCAAATAGCCAAAATAATTTTCAACAAAAAGAACATAGCTGGAAGCATGACACTACCTGACTTTAAAACATATTACAAGGGTACAGTAACCTAAATCAGAAATGATAAAGCATTCAGCATGGTATTTGTATAAAAGCAGACATATGGACTAATAGAATAGAATATAGGGTCAGAAATGAATACACATTTGTGCAGATAACTACCTTTTAACAAAGTCATCAAAATGATACACTGGGGAAAGGACACTTCAATAAATAGTGCTAGAAAAATTGAATATCTATGTGTAGGAGAATGAGAGTGGACCGCTGCCTTTCATCACATCCAAACATCAAACCAAGTTGGACTAAAACTTTGCTATAAAACTACTTAAAGAAAACATAGGGAAGACACTAGGAGATTGGTTTAGCCATAGATGTCATGACTAAGATCGCAACAGCACAGATAGCAAGAAAAAAAAAAACCAAAACACAGATAATGGAACTGTATTAAAGTAAAAGTAAAAGTAGCAATAAACAGAGTGAAGAATCTATTGAATAGGAGAAAGTATTTGCAACGTATTTACCTTTCAAGGGATTAATACACAAGAATCTCAAATGACTTCACTGCAAAAGTGAGAGAAGAGGGCTGGAAGGTGGTGGTGGAGAGTGGGGGTTCAGCTTTCCCTCACTCTCAACTCTGCCTCTCTTCGTATTCCAAGGGAGCATCTGTTTTGCAATCATCAGAGAATAAATATTAATTCTTCTGCTGGAGTGAGGAAGGAAAGTGAAGGTTTTACAGCATCAAATTGAATTTTAACAGATCCTGTTCATTTTAACTTCACCCATATTTCCATGTCTAGACGTACATGGACTATAAATTCTAGAGCCTTTCGAGATTTCTTCTGTCATTGGAAGCATTTCCCTCCACTGGCTTACGATACAGCTTTCTTGAGCCGTCTAGTCAGCAATTCACTGGTTCTTTTGATTTCAAGCTTCAAACATTTTTGTTGCTATTACTTTTCTCCCTATTCTTCTTGTTGAATTTATTGGCACATTGCAGGGGTTCTGGAGGGAGCTCAGGGTTGTGTGCATGTTCAGTTCACCATCTTGACTGGAAGTATCAGTTATTTGTTTCTCTCTTCTTTTCTAGGCCTGATAGTGATAACTCAAACATGAGACAAACCAATGTAGTCTCCAGAATCCCTTTGTCTTTTCCTGCTTCTTTTTGTCAACGGTCACTCTATGAGTAATTGTTAACTCATCCTACCACATCTGGGTCTTTAGGGCAAAACACTAGATATCTATGGACCCAGAAAAGGAGGATGAAGACAGGGCTTTCCAATCAGGAAAGGGAGGTTGGTGCAAATAGAGACAGGGGCAAACACTGCATGTTTAGTGGACACAATGACCAATGTAACAGAAATATGGGTGGGTGTCTTGGCAGTATGAAATGCATCTGGATAAGAAAGTCAAAGCCAGCCACACATTCTTTTCACATTTACCTGTCCCTTCAGCAAAGCTGCCACACTTGCAGGTTTAAAAAAAAAAATCTCAGCCTCTTTTATGATTACATACTTTGGTTTCACAATTCCCTTGCCTGGATTGCAAAGTCTCCACTCTGTATATTTGGAAAACTCAAATTTCCCAAGATTCAGCTTAAAAAAGTATCTTCTCTGTGAAGCCTTTATCCACCTTACATCTTAGATCCTTTAATTAGCTCACTAGCCACTCTCTTTGCATTCTCATGGTTACTTATACAACCTTCTGATATTGAAATAAATATTGCATGTTTTTCTCAAGGGCAAGGATGATATCTTATCATCTCATAATCTCAAGGACCAGCACATGGGAGGTGGTCAATAACTTCTGTTGAATTAGAGATTAATTTATTTTAAATGGGTTCCTTTGAGTCATTCAATATTCCTGAGGCTGTCAATGATTGAGCCAACTAATTAAGAAATTCACAGTCTTCAGGGAAAATAAAAGTCCCATTACTTTGAAAATAGAGTAGAATATGTTTAGTGGTTTAAGAGTTCAGATGACTGTGGGCTTATAGAGTGGGGAAGCACCACTATTGAGTTGTAGAGATTTTACAAAAGAGACATGTAGTAAGTGTTATTTGCATTCATCCATTCATTCACCCATGTCCATCTGCAAACATGTACTCAACACTTTCTCCCTATGAGGTCCTGTGCTTATCACTAGAATGATGGGCACAAACAAGATGCTGTTTTTTCCTTCAGCTATTACTTTGTAATAAATAGCTTTTACAAATGCTCCCAAAGTGGTATGAATGTGGAAAAATTGGAGTCTGTGTGCCCTGCTGGAAGGAATGTAAATTGGTGTAGCACTGTGGAAAACAGTTTAACAACTTCTACAAAATTTACATGTAATTACTGTATGATTTAGAAATTTCACTTCTACACATATACCCCAAAGAATTAAAAGCAGGGACTAAAACAGATGTTTCTGTACTACATCCATGTTCACAGCAGCATTATTTACAAAAGCCAAAAGGTAGAAAGAACCCATATGTCTGTCAATGAATGAAAGGATAAACAAAATGTGGTATATACATACCATGGAATATTATTCAGCCTTAAAAAGGAAAGAAATCCCAATGCACGCTACAACTTCAATCATCCTTGAAAGTATTATGCTAAGAGAACTATGTAGTAAGCCAAACACTAAGAGACAAAAATTATATGATTCAACTTATAAGCAGTATCTACAATAGCCAGACTCATAGAGTAAGAAATTAGGTTGGTAGTTTCCAGGAACTGGAAGAACAGAGTAATGGGGAGTTGTTTATTGAGTCCAGAGTTTCAATTTTGTACAATGAAAAGTTTCTAAAGATGGATGGTGGTGATGGTTGTACAGCAGTATGAATACACTTAATGCCAGGGAAATACACACTTAAAAATAGTTAAGATGGTAAGTTTAATGTTATATACATTTTACCATAGTAAAAAAAAAAGGAGTTGCCAAAAGCTGAATGGTCTGAATATGCAATGTTATTTACATAGCTTTCAGACCCAAGAAAGACAGGTCAGAGGCATGGACTATGGGTTTGAGGCAAGGTCATCAGTCCTACTTGCAGGCACCTCTGTTCCTGTCCATGCACCTGGGATCACCTTGCCTGGGTTCAACCTCAAATCATACTCCCTGGACCAGGTTGCCATGGTTTAAAGCTTTTATAAATATCTTCAAAAAAACCCCTTGCTAACCAAGTGAGAAATGTGGAACTATTGTGTAATGTTTGTTTTTATAATTGGGAAAAGCTGTCTAAAAAGAATACACAATTTAGGCTAAAACAGGAGAAATTGGATTCTTTTTTTTTTTTTTTAACCAAGAAAATATGCACAGCACTCTGTTGACACTAGACTATCACAGGTCAATAGACCTGAGGGAACAAATTAGACTACCTCGAGTTTAGAGTGGGATTGACAAACCATAGGGAACAGAGTAGGACAGGAGAGACACTCCACAGTTAGTGGAACATTTGTTAGTTAAAGTCAGAAGTTAAAGTAATGAAGACAGACAAATAGCTCCTGGCCCTTAGGGCCATCTGATAGACTTTAGGATTATCAGGGAGTTGGGGTCTTATCAACATTTTGACACTTGTGCTCCACCTAAATTTTCAACATCTCCACGGTAGACTCTTTCTATCAGTGGCTCTCCAATTTTACCTTCTATTAGAAACACTTGCAGGGTTGTAAACCAACAAATAGCTAGGTCCCACCTAGAGTTTCTAATTCTGTAAGTCTGAAATGTCATCTGAAATTGGCATCTACAAAAAATTCCCAGGGGATGCTGGCACTGATGGTACAGCAACCACACTTTAAGAACCATTGTTTTACATTGTAAGCCCCCAGGGTGACTCTGTCAATAGGCAAGATTTTGTAAGCACTGGGGGAAGTAGCCCCCTGTGGGAGCCATCAATAGCCTTTGGCTTTCTTTGGTCTTAGTTTTGAAAATCTTTCCTCTGTAACAAGGAAGGGCAAACTAGGATAAAGCAAGAAGAGCATGGGAACATTTTCCTCATCAGGCTCCATTTATAATCTGCACATTCACCACCTGCAGTGCACATCAGCCTGAGCAAGAATGTGGCCATCAATGGCTGCAAAGTGGAAGGTGTGAGTAAGTCAGATCATAGCCTTCAGTTTTGCTTTTGTGGGATAGCTAGCCCGTGTAACTCAGCTTCCATTTTCACCAAGTTAATGACCAGTGAGGAGACTAAGTCCTTCATCCATAGAATTGAAAGAAAGCCAGGGTCCCACATAGGTGTAGCCGATGTGCAAAGAGGTTTCGCTGGCTTGATCAAGGGAGATGGTAGGAAGTTCCTGGGTCAGGAGAATGGCAGGAAAGTGACCCCAAGGAATGAGAGAGTAGTACAATCAATGTGGATCCCAGAACTGGGAATGAGTGAGGCTCTGCCATCCTGTGAAATGTGAGGAGCTGATGTGGCTTCTACTTTGGCCAGGCAGCCCCTTGCTACTCGTCAGAAGGGCTTCTGCAAAAATTGGGTGGGAACACAGCAAGTAAACCATAATACCCCATCCCCACCAGAGAGTAAGTCGGAACCTGGGGCCAAGGAAGTCTCTGAGGAGGGATTACAATGTGAGCAGCACTGCTTACACCACCTGTGTCTCCATAATAGACTACCTTGTATCGTATTCATTTATTGTATTGGAGTTCCATGTACACAGAATTAACTTGATCATAATCCTTGATTCCTGATTTGTACTCATCATTCCATCATTAGTCACATTTATTTAGTTATCCTTAAATATTTTTAATAAAGCAACAAATACTCATACAAACACCATATAAAAGAAATGTTAGGACCTCAACTAAAACCTATGTCCGGCAGTGAGGTTCTCCCTCTCCCTGCCAGTAACCAATCAATTCTTCTGTCTCCTTGATCCCTCTGTGCAATGAACCAATGTCAGAGACCCTGTGTTCTTTTGCTTGCTTTCCTGTGTATAGAGTTTTATTGCGTCTCCATATAACACATTGTGTATGTGTATATGACAGCTTTATATGTATGTATATATGTATGTGTGTATGTATTTATACAGAGAGTGACAAAAATGTACATACATTTTAAGAAAGAAAAAACTGCATTAAAATTGTAACACTCAATCTGTTTTGATAACAAAAATCACATTTGACTTCTGCAATTACAGGAGGTGTTCAAAGTGGTTACAGTCAGTGTCCAGACACTTCTGATTGTGGTGAACTTCCTCCTTCGGTAAAAGTTAAGGGGTGTTAAATCCGGAGAATGGTGGAGGGGAGACTCAACTACACCTCTTCATCTTATTCATTGTCATGGCCAATTCTCAGCAAGCTAAGCCCTCATGTCTCAGTGGAAATGTGGTGGGGTGCTATCTTGTTGGAAGTAAAACTGATCATTCCAAAAAAGTGTACTAATTTCAGGTAAAACAGATGTGCATAACATGTCTAAAGGTACACTTGAGTAATAACTGTACCTGCAAAAAAAATGTGTTCCAATTAGTCCTGTAATGGTCTACACCAGACCTTCAGACTCAGTAAATTGAGGAGCTGAACTCAGTAAGTTGAGTGAGTTGGAAAAGCCTTCTTTTCCACATGAATACTTGCATTTTTTCAGCATGTTGGAAGTTTTATTCCATACTCTCACCTCTGTTGCCGTTGTACTTCCATAACATTTTCAAATTTCAAATACCTCTTCGAAATCATCTTGCACCACTTGGCAATAATTGTGCTTTTGTAATTTTCTTTGACTGTCCTACTTGATGCATGGTGATGCTGGCTTTCATTTGGTTAGTGCTACCTCTTGGGCAAACATCATAATATACACATGGCTACCATGGTTCAATGCAACTTTGAAAAGTTATATAAAGATAACATCTCTTAAAATGTGTATACATTAAAAAAAAAAAAATATATATATATATATATATACACACACAGAGAGAGAGAGACAGACTGACAGAGATAAAAGAATATACAATATATGTATTTACGCAAATATATATTCATTCTAATTGTATTATACTGTATATAATCCTTTCTTTTTCTTTTTTTAATTATTAAATCATAGCTGTGTACATTAATGCTATCATGGGGCACCATACACTGGTTTTATAGACTGTTTTGCAGGTTTTCTTTTTTTGTTTGTTTTGTTTTTCTTTTTTTCTTTTCTTTTTTTTTATTATTAAATCATAGCTGTGTAAATTAATGTGATCATGGGGCACCATACTCTGGTTTTATAGACCATTTGAAACATTTCATCACACTGGTTAACATAGCCTTCCTGGAATTTTCTTAGTTATTGTGTTAAGACATTTACATTCTACATTTACCAAGTTTCACATATACCCTTGTAAGATGCACTGAAGGTGTAATCCCACCAATCACCTTCCCTCTGTCCATCTCAACCCTCCCTCTCTTCCCTTCCCCCCTTCCCCCTATTCTTAGGTTATAACTGGGTTATAGCTTTCATGTGAAAGCCATAAATTAGTTTCACAGTAAGGCTGAGTACATTGGATACTTTTTCTTCCATTCTTGAGATACTTTACTAAGAAGAATATGTTCCAGCTCCATCCATGTAAACATGAAAGAGGTAAAGTCTCCATCTTTCTTTAAGGCTGCATAATATTCCATGGTGTACA
>CAUYPK010147005.1:0-15084 GCA_963574355.1 Loris lydekkerianus | reverse complement strand
TATTCCTCCTACTAAACTATGTCACTTCGGGGCAGCTCCTACAGCCTCTTGTCTACCCCTAAATTGCCCAAGCAGTCTGTGATTATATTATGAAGCAGCTTCCCTTGATAGCATATAAATAAATCATAAACATTATGTTATTTACAAATATCATCTATAATGATTTCTTATAATTAAAAGAAAGGTATACTCGGGTATGACAAATTATAATATAACCCATATAGAACAGTGTGACATAAACTTGATATAAAACTAAGACCAGTTAGAATATACACATAAAATTCATTGAATTCCTCCTCTCAGCAAGTTTCTCTTAGCCTTCAAAGCCATCTCACAGGACCACAGAGTTAAACCTTAGTGAATGAAAGTTACCCTCTCTTACCACTAGATGGTAAACCATATAAATAAACCAAGTAAGCAAACATGTTCAAAACCAAACCTACAAAGTGGAAGTGACTGGAAAACAAAAAAAGAAATTTAAATGGTCAGCTTAGAGTCTGTCAACATAAATCATTCCTCACAAAGAACTAACAACTTTGTGTGAAGATGAGATTTAGTCAAATGTGGTTACCAACCATGACAAATAATGCTAAAGGCAGTTATGTTCAGTGAACACAAACCTCTACCTAGACTCATGAGTGATTTTGAGACAGAGTTCCTAGACCACACTAATAAACACTTGACGTAGACAATTAATGTCAGGAAGACGGGAAAAATGACTTGCATAGCCCTTAAGAAAGTATTTCATGCCTCCCTTCCCACTTCAGTTCTTCTCTAGGATTCCCTCCAAAGCTATGGAATGGGCTACAAAAATCAATCAGCCTACATACTAGGAATGAAAAAGAAAGAAATACTTTCTAGATTCAAAATCTAAAGAGTTCACAATAGAATATCCTATACTGGGGTGGTGCCTGTGGCTCGGTAGATAGGGGCCTAGTCCCATATACTGAGGGTAGCAGGTTTGAACCCAGCCCTGGCCAACTACAACAGCAGTGACAACTGCAACAAAAATAGATGAGTGTGGTGGCAGGTGCCTGTAGTCCCAGCTACTTGAGAGGCTTAGACAAGAGGATTCCTTAAGCCCATGATTTTGAGGTTGCTGTGAGCTGTGGCACCACAGCACTCTACTTAAGGTGACATAGTAAGACTCTGTCTGAAAAAAAAATGTAATAAAGTATACACAAGTGAATGAAAGAGATAAAAACATTCAATTTAAATTAGGAAAGTGAGACTTGGCACCTGTAGCTCAGCAGCTAGTGCGCCAGCCAAATACACCAAGGCTGGTGGTCTGGAACCTGGCCTGGGCCTGCCAAACAACAATGACAACTACAACTACAAAAATATAGCCAGGCAAGGCTATGCACCTGTAGCACAATGGTTATGGCACCGGCCCCATGCAACGAGGCTAGCAGGTTTGACCTGAGCCAGGGCCACCTAAACGACATTGACAACTGCAACAAGAAAATAACTAGATGCTGTGGTGAGTGACTGTAGTTCCAGCTACTTGGGAGGCTGAGGCAAGAGAATCGCTTGAGCCCAAGAGTTTGAGGTTGCTATGAGCTGTGACACCACAACACTCTACCCAGGGTGATGTAGTGAACCTGTCTCAAAAAGAAAAAAAAAAAAATAGTCAGGCATTGTTTTGGGTGCCTGTAGTCTCTGGTACTTGGGAGGGTGGGGGAAGAGAATTGCTTAAGCACAAGACTTTGAGGTTGCTGTGAGCTGTGAAGCCATGGCACTCTAGTCAGAAATATAGTGAGACTCTGTCTAAAATAAATAAATAAATAAATAAATACATAAATAAATAAATAAATAAATGAGTAAATAAGGAAAGAAAAAGGAGCAAAAAGGAAACAAGCAAATAATGCAACAAATAGCAAAATGGCAGCTTTTAATACAACTGTATCAGTACTCATTTTCAATATGGTCTAAACAAATCAGTTGAACATTATAGACTGTTAAATCTGATGAAAAAACAAAACCCAACCATATGCTGTCTGCCAAAAACATCTACTAGAAATAGAAAAAGTTAGGCTGAAAGTGGAGATGGACATATATCATATAAATAGCAATCAAAGGAAAGCTGGAACACCTGTCTTATTTAATTTCAGACAAGGCAGACTTCAGAATATGCTCACTATCAGGAATAAAAAGGAATTTTTGTTTGTGTGTGTAGAGACAGAGTCTTACTTTGTTGCCCTTGGTAGAGTGCCATGGCATCATAGCTCACAGCAACCTAAAATTCTTGGGCTCAAGCGGTCCTCTTGCCTCAGCCTCCCAAGTAGCTGGGACTACAGGTGCCCACCACAACACATGGCTGTTTTTATTTATTTTTCTTTTGCATTTTTTTTTTCCAGCTGGGGCTGTTGGGCTGGGTTTGAACATGCCATCTCCAGCATATGAGGCCAGTGCCCTACCCCTTTGAGCCACAGGCATTGCACAGCCTGACTACTTTTTAGTTGCAGACGTCATTGTTGTTGGGCGGGCCTGGGCTGAATTCGAACCCAGCAGCTCAGGTGTATGTGGCTGGCGCTTCAGCCACTTGAGCTACAGGCTCTGAGCCACGCATGGCTATTTTTAGACATGGGGTCTCACTTTTGCCCAGGCTGGTCTCTAACCAGTCAGCTCAGGCAATCCTCTCACCTCAACCTCCCAGAGTGCTGGGATTAGAGGCATGAGCCACTATGCCCAAGTGAATAAAAAGGAATTTTATACAATGATAAAGGGGTCAATTCTCCAAAGAGACATAACTATCCTAAATGTATATACACCCAACAACAGAATATCAAAATACATAAGGCGAAAACTGATGAAACTGACAAGAAAAATTAAAATATCTACAATTATAGTTGGAAATTACTACATGGGACAAACCCCAAACAAGATAAACTAGAAAAAAAATATGTAAGTAGGCACAACATATTCATATTTTTAAACACTAAAGACAAAAAAATCTTAAAGGCAGGTGCAGAGAAATTGCCTGTGGGGGAAAATTACTCGAATGACAATGGATTTCTCATCTTGTAGATGCCAGAAGAAGATAGAAAAACATCTTTCAAATACCATTCCCAAAAGAAATGTCAATCCTGAATTCCATGTCCAGTGAAAATATCTTTCTGGAACAAAAGGGAAATCAAGACATTCTCAGATAAAGGAAAAGAGAATTTGTAGCCAGCATATCTACCCTGGAAGACTAAAAAATTTCTCTACCTTGAAGGAAGCTTGAACTTCAGGAAGAAAACAATCAAATGGTCAAAAATAGAAGTAAATATAATACAATACCTTCTCTTTAGTTAAGACTCTCCATAGGCAAAAACTGAACCTTTGACAAATATTACGCTAAAAAGAACATTTAAATGAATCATGGATTTAAATATCAAACAAAATTATAAAACTCTTAGAAAACATTGGTCTGATCAGAGTATATTGTTAAGTATACGGAACTGCGAACCTATGAAGCTGTAAAGAAATATTAAATTCTAGTATAAAAATCAGCAAACATTTCTTTAAAAAGTCAGCTAGCTTATGGTACAATGACTTAACTCCACCATTGTAGTGCAAAGGCAGCCAAAGACACCTAAAGGCAACCTGTAAATAAATGGGCATGGCTGTTCCAGTACAGTTATTAATAACAGGCATCCAGCCTTCCAGCTATAGTTTACCAAGGTCTGCTGTAGTTACTAAGTATATTTTTTTATCAGTGATATAGGTTAGAAATTATTAAATTACTTTAATGTGTATTCTAAGATGGAGGAAGTAAGAAAATAGACTCCCAATAATAGCCAGAGGCTCTCTGAACAGGGTATACAAATGAAATGGAAAGGTATTTACGTGTATGTATACATACGTGTACACACAAACACAAAATAAAATATTAGCAAAAGAGAAATGTGGTTAAAATGTCGTTCAATCTTTGACTACATGTTGAAAGTGTACAAAGGAGTTCATTTGAGATGGGAGTTCACCCATGTCTAAAAATAGCTGGGTGTTGTGGTAGGTACCTGTAGTCCCAGCTGCTTGGGAGGCTGAGGCAAGAGGGATGCTTGAGCGCAAGAGTTTGAGGTTGCTGTGAGCTATGATACTACAGCACTCTACTAAGGTCAACAAAGTGAGACTCTATCTCAGAGAAAAAAAGAACTTTAATGGATACACAGTTGATTTTTTTTATTGATAACATTACTAGAAGGGAAAATTAATGCAAATAATCTACTGGGTCAAACAATCGAAAAATATTATCAACTATTAGAGCTGAATAATTTTACAAAACCTAGTTGGATATTAATAAAATATAAATAGAATCTTAACTTTGTTCACATTTGACATCTTTAAGTACACAACATGCTACACTGAAGACCAAGAAGTGCTGAAAGTGGATCCAGGATTCCTGTTCCCTGATCAGTCTGTTGGTTGGCCAATATCTCTGAATAACACTTCAGCTGACAATAAATGTCTAATATTCTGATTGTGAATAAAGCCTGTCAGTATTTTTACTAATTCAAAGTAAAGGGTAATATAGGTGTTACATGAGATTTATATACTTGTAAATATGTGTCTGAGTTTTACATAATGGTTTTATTAGTATTTACTTCATCTTTTTGAAAACCTAATAATTAACTTACTTAATGAACTTGAACTTCCTTCCTTATAACCAGAAAGCCATGAGATACTTGTCAGATCAGTCTTTTTGTCTTGATTTCTTAATCAGTTGTCTATTAATCTTTTTTTTTTTTTTTTTTTTGAGACAGTTTTACTGTCACCCTCGGTAGAGTATGTGGCCCACAGCTCACAGCAACCACAAACTCTTGGGATTAAGCAATTTTCTTGCCTCAGCCTCCCGAGTAGCTGGAACTACAGGTGCCTGCCACAATGCCTGGCTGGTTTTTGTTACACTTGTCAATGTTGTTTAGCTAGTGTGGGTAATGTTCAAACCCACCAGCCTCAGTGTATGTGGGTGGTGCCATAACCACTGTGCAGTGGGTGCTTTTTTTTGTTTGTTTTGAGAAAGAATCACATCTTGTCACTCTCGGTAGAGTGCCATGGCATCATAGCTCACAGCAAACTCAAAGTCTTGGGGTTAAGTGGTTCGCTTACCTCAGCCTCCTGAGTAGCTGCAACAACTGGCATCCAGCACAATGCCCAGCTATTTTTAGAGGTAATGTCTTGCTCTTGCTCAGGCTGGACTCAAACTCCTGAGCTCAGGTGTTCCACCCACCTTAGCCTCCCAAAATGCTAGGATTACAGGCATGAGCCACCACGCCAGGCCTAGTTGTCTACCAGTTTTAACCATTTCAAAACAATTTATAAAAACAGATCAGCCTTAAAATATGTACCTCAAAAGTTCTCAGCAGGTTTAAGGTAAATACTCTATGTAGAGGTAGGAGAAACCACTGTAATTTCACACTGCCAAGAAACACATAGAAACCTACCAAATAAAAAGTGGCTCTTTCAGGTAATGATAATGACTACCACCACCTATAGGATGATGTAAATGCTGTTAGATGCTCATAAGGTAATTTCCTCTTTAGAAAACTGAGCTACTAATAGAATATCCATCTATATTAGCAGGAGAAATAAACACAGTCAGTTGTTCAATAAATGTTAACTATTGGCTCAGCACCAGTAGCACAGTGTTTACAGTGCCAGCCACATATAAATGAAGGTGGTGGGTTCGAACCCAGCCCGGACCAGCTAACCACAAGGACAACTGCAACAAAAAACAGCCAGGTGTTGTGGGGAGGGGGGAGGGTGCCTGTGGTCCCAGGTGCTTGGGAGGCTGAGGCAAGAGAATTGTTTGAGCCCAAGAGTTTGAGGTTCCTGTGAGCTGTGATGCCACGGCACTCTGCCAAGGGTGACATGGTGAGACTCTGTCTCAAAAAAACACATATGTTAAGTATTATTTTTACTAATTTTTGATGTTAATCATTGCTCTGAAAAGTTTCATGCTTATCAACTAGAAAAAAATTGGCAATATTATTTTAAAGTTGCTGTAAATGCAGGTATTACATAAAAGAAAAGTCTTAGAAGTGTTTCTTTTTCTCATTTTAAGTGATAGAGTTATGAATTCCTTCTCCTTCATTTTCCAAAGAAAAACAACTCTTTACTCCTCACTATGTGATGTCAACAGTTTTACTGACCAAAGAGTTATGCCATATCATAATAGGCTCATTAAATAAAACTTCAGATGTTCATTACTAAAATTTTTTGAATACCAGAAGTTGTATTTCATATACTTAACATTTATAGATTATAGTTTGGAAATTTAGTTTTGGTTTAAAGCTTCATATACTGAGGAAGATAAATCACAAATTACATTTATAACCAATCAATAAGAATTATAAGCACATTAATTTACCTTTTAAATGTCATCAATGAGACAAACAATAAGAAATCAGGGCTTAATTAATGAAACGTAGTAACTATCCATGTCATCCTATCAAGTTATAAAGTAGCTACATGTTAAATGTTATAACCATTTTCCTACAAGGGTATGTTTCTTCATATTCATCTTTCACCTTGATGTGAGGAAATATCGAGTTTTGTTTTTTTTTTTTATCATACTGTGCTTCAGCGTAGGGTTGTAGATGTAGTAAGTTCTTAAATATTAGCTGAATCAAAAAAGTATTCTCAATTGTTTTCTATTCATTACCATTATAGCCAACAGTGGCTATGGTGTTTTTATGGTTCTAAATTAGTTTTACAACATTCAGATTGTGTAACATAGATTTTTTTTTTTTTTTTAATATTCTCCAAGTCAGTTAAACAAGATAGCTGTGAATATAGCCAGGAGTTGTGGTGGGCATCTGTTCTCCCAGCTACTTGGGAGGCTAACACAAGAGAATCACTTAAGTCCAAGAGATAGAGGTTGCTATCTACCGAGGGTGACCTAGTAAGACTGTATCCAACAACAACAAAAACAAAATTACCTGTGAATGGGTTTCCTTTATTGTCTTCAGGTATTCAGTTAAGATTCCATATTTTGGGGTAGTGCCTGTGGCTCAGGGAGTCCGGCGCTGGCCCCATATACCAAGGGTGGTGGTTTTGAACCCAGCCCCAGCCAAACTGCAACAACAACCACAACAAAAAGATTCCACATTGTAGTTCATGTCGACTATTACACAGTACACTGAGGAAGCCATCCAATTCCTTTTTCTGATCTTCTAGTCTGGAAGAAAAAAGGAAAGTTAGTTTCCTTCTTAAATAACATGTCAATTTTTGGATATTAAGAACATAACATTTGTTACCTTATCAGCCACAGTCAATGAGGTCTTAAATCTATACTTTAGCTGACTATTGATTTTCAATATAGACACCACAGTGGAGGATAAAATCATTCCCAGTTAACTTAGAAGGTCAGTATTAAGTACATTCTGGTTTAAAAAATAAACAAACAGATTGTTAAAGAAGAATATTTTTACTTCCATAAACCTAACTGGTTAAATGATAATATCTTAAAATAGTTTAAGATATTATACACATACACATTAAAATTCTAAGTTTTCATTTTCCATCTTTTATAGCCCCCAGAGATATATCTGTATATCTAGAGTTTATATTCAGAATAAGTCACTTAGTCCTGCCTCCAGTAATAATTAAGAAAATGGTCATTTAGAGGCTGGGTGAAGTGGTTTACCCCTGTAATCCTAGCATGAGACAGGATGAGCCCCTAAGCTCAGGAGTTCAAGACCATCCTGAGTAAGAGTGAGACTTTGCCTCTACAGAAAATGGAAAAATTAGTCAGGCATTATGGTGGGCATCTATAGTCCCAGCTACTCCAGAGCCTGAAGCGGAAGGATCCCTTCCACTCAGAATTTTGAGGATGCCCTGAGCTAGGCTGATCCATGGCACTCTATCCTGAAGCAAGAATGAGATTCTGGTGAGAGAAAAGAAAACTGCCCCTTAGGTCGGGAGCGGTGGCTCATACCTGTAATCCTAGCACTCTGGAAGGCCAAGGCTGATGGATCACCTCTGCTCAGGAGTTGGAGACCAGTCTGAACAAAAGTAAGACCCTATCTCTAAAGGCTAGTCTGACGATGTGGCCAGGTGCTTGGTAGACTGAGGCAAGAGGATCACTTGAGCCCAAGAGTTTGAGGTTGCTGTGAGTTATGACTCCACAGCACTCTACCAAGGAAGATAGCCAGACTTTGTCTCAAAAAAAGAAAAGGAAATTGTCACTTAACATACAATAATTTCTTAATTGTCTAATAAAAACGTCAGAAGAATTCAGAAGAATGAAAAAATGACAGTTAATTGATAACATTTCAATGTTCCAAACTGTGGGTAAAATACTATACTATCAGAGCATCATATACCACTTTCATAAAAGCAATCAAGGCAGCAAACTTCATTATAGTCTCCTTTTAAGAAATTGCCACAGCCACCCTGTTCAATGGGCAGCCATCGACATTGAGGCAAGACCCTCCAGCAGCAAAAACATTGACTTGCTAATGACTAGATGAGCATCAGCATTTTCTAGTAATAAAGTATTTTTTTAATATTTTAATCAGAATCAGACAGATTCAGGCAAAAAAAATCCATGTATGGCTTTGCTGTTCTGAAACTCATGAACTTACAACCCAAATATGACACAAGCAGTTTTAAGAATCATTTTGGTCAGCCTCTCCAATCCCAAAGGAGATTAAAAAGTAATAACGTAAAAAAGTTAAGGTCAAGGTGTCTTTAAAATCATATCACAGCAATCACTAACCATTTGTTTACCTGCGACTTCTCAACCCAGAAAGCTCTGGACTTAACTTGCTGTTGAACAAGTGGTTAGTTATTAGTTCCCTGGGCAATTGTCCCTGAAGTTAAAAGCCAAGCTCTGGGGACACAATAGGCACTTTAAGTGGGGTAGTTACCTTTTCCAGGCTGGGTACCATGATTGGCTCTCAAAAGCCAGGTAAGAAATTTATAGTCAAGCAGAACGCTCTGTGGGACGAAGCGTTGGGATCTCAGCCCGTTCTGCAGAGTAACCGGTGTTCTGGAGAGCATTGAGGGTTGGCAAGCAGGCTGCTTCATTTCTGCATTTTCTGTAGATGTGGGCATGATGACCCATGCAGACTTTTATTCTGGCATCCCAAATACAGAGAGCCTTGTTACAGATACTTAACAAGCAGTACTGATAATTAGAACAGGTACTGACAATTAGAACAGATGCTGGATGTAAACAACTGGTAAGGTTGTACAGGAGCATGCTGGCAGAATTATCAGCTCAGCTTCAAGAACGGATGAACCTTCACATGCTAAGCATAACACTAGCTTACTTCCCTGCACGGATCCCATTCTTTCATCTGTCTCATCCAAATCTTCTCCTGCGGTAGTAGCTTCTAAAGCCTCAAGGGCTTCTGCCACTGCTGCGTCCTCATCCACTGTCTCCCCGTCCCTGTAGGAGCCACGGTCATCCTCCTGTCCTTTTCCTGAGTCACCCACAGGCATGGCCTGAGCAGGACCCTTCTTTTTAAAGTAGACAGTTAGAACTTCTGTGGCCACAGCCTGGTTTAATGAATGCCAGTGCCTCTTTACAGAGAAAGGCATGTTTAAACCATGCTCTCCCACCCCAGTGGGAGAGTACTCCAGGGGCTCATCTGCAGTATGGTTCTCGAAAAGACAATCTTTTTCTTCGTGATCAACACTGTCTACAGCTGGACCCAACAGCTGAGGGTAATCTGGGGCTGGAATCTGGGGGATGTGCTCTTGTGTTTCTAAGCCAAGAGTTGTGCCTTGGAAGGAGCTCTGGAGTCTCCACTGTGTGTGACCGGTCGCTTCTGAGGCCGGCAGCACACTGTCCTGCCCTCCAATGGTCTGAGGGACAGTGAATTGGCCCCCTGTTGAAAAAGTTTGAGGATGCCTGCTCTAGAAGTTTAACTTCTCTTCCTGGGCCCAGACGGCGGCCGCGGCAGGGTCGCAGCGCCCATGGCTTCGCAGGCCTAGGCAGCTGGGCTGGGAGATTGGAGCGACTCCAATAAAGTATTTTTTAATTAAGGCATGTACAATGCTTTTTTTTTTTCTTAAATAGACTGCAGTGTAGTATGAACTTTTATATGCAGTGGGAAACCAAAAATTTGTGGTCCACTTTATTGCCATTTGCACTTTAGTGTGGCTGTCTGAAACCAGACATGCAACATGTGCAAGGTGTTCTCATATATATAGACCACCATTTAGTGAATAAATCAATTTTTGAAGTTGGTATTAATAGAGTATCTTTTAAGTTTGCCAACTTTGGGTGCCAAAAAATACTATCAAATTGTGTCATATAAGCACTGAATCAAGTCAAAGGGTCAGCTAACAGTTGTGGTACTTACTTAGAAATGTTTAATAAGTATTGTTAAACTTAAAAAAGGAGGCAGAGAGCCTATGCATATAAAAATAGGTGATACAGACAAGAACTTCTTGGATAAACCATGCCATTATGGAGTAATATTAATTATGATTACATGAGTGACTTCCACAGAACTGGGGGGGAAAAGCTTTACAGTTAAGCCCCAGAGTGGCATGGCCACACAGATTAACCCCAAGTATTATTTGTAGAATTCTAAAAGTTATTTTTCTTGGATCACTATTACATATTACTATCACATAGTACTGTTATTTTAAAATTAAGTACCCAATATCCCATTTTGGTTGGGTCCAAGAACCTTGGGGAAAAGATGACTTATCAATTTCTAGGCTAATGAACAAACAAACAAGTCATGGGTCCCCCAGAATCATGTGGTACTAAGTCTGCCTTTTATTCATTAGAAAGCTCACCAATAATGCCCACTTCTAATGTTATAAGATGTGAATGAAAAAAGTTTCAAATGTTAGTTATATACATTTGGAGATCAATCTGGGAAGAAAAAAACAGTAGAGAAATTTGTCTTTAAAAATATTAACATCGAGAGGCACCTGTGGCTCACTGAGTTGGGTGCCGGTCCAATATACCGAGGGTGGCGGGTTCACCTGGCCCTGGCCAAACTGCAACAAAAAATAGCCAGGCATTGTGTTGGGTGCCTATAGTCCCCGCTACTTGGGAGGCTGAGGCAAGAGAATCACCTAAGCTCAGGAGTTGGAGGTTGCTGTGAACTGTGACACCACGGCAGTCTACTGAGGGTGACAAATTGAAACTCTGTCTCTAAAAAAAAAAAAAAAAAAAAAAAAATTACATAGTGATATATCTATTAGTGTCTAGCAAAGCTTAATTAAGATGATGGAACAGTCAACATTGTTTTTCCAAGACCTATCAAATGTAATCCTCCAAAAGTATTTTAAGAGAGATACTAACAATCAATTCTTGTTGCACAGTTTTACTTTCTGCTGCTAATGATTGTTCTCTTAATATCACCTTTAGAATCTAAGAAACATGAGTAGACATATTTTCTGGAATAGATCTGAGAGATCCAAGTGCTAGTCTAGTAATGCTGTCTAATGCAGAGACACTGGAAGACAGTAGATTACCTATAACAACAAAAAAAAGGAGGTAAACTTTGACATAGATATATTTAAATATGGCTCAAACCATTTCAAAGAATTTGGCAAAATTATATTCTTGAGGAATTCGCAATAAGAAGTAAGCTTAAAATAATTGGCTCACTACACAAGAAAGGACATATGTTAAATACATATTATACTTGTTCTATAGTGTTCTGTATAACCTTGACATATTTGTAAATGTATCAGACCCTTAACTATAACTCCCAGCAAACCAAGAATTAGAATATTCTAAAATTAATGTCTAATGAAAACTAGCATTTCAAAAATTATTACCATGATTCCTACCAAAATACGGTAGGAAGAGTTCATTGAAAAAAAGAGAAACTATAAATCAATACCAAAATTTATAGTGGTTGGCTTAGTGTGACTAGAGCCTAGGTGATTTTTTTTATTTTTACATTTCTGGATCTACAAATTTTCTATAAGGAGGATAGTATTTCTTAATAAACTATACAGAAGAGGATATATATATATATATAAATGGAATGGTTAAGAATAATGATACAGGCTGGGCGCCTATAGCTCAGCGGCTAGAATGCCAGCCACATACACTGGAGGTGGGGGGTTCAAATCCAGCCCAGCCCTGCCAAACAACAATGACAACTACAACCAAAAAATAGCCGGGCGTTGTGGCAGTCGCCTGTAGTCCCACTACTTACTTGAGAGGCTGAGGCAAGAGAATCACTTAAGCCTAAGAGTTTGAGGTTGTTATGAGCTGTGATGCTATGGCACTCTACCCAGGGTGACAGCTTCAGACTCTGTCTCAAAACAAAACAAAGAAAAAAATTAATGATACGTACTCATAATCGACAATCTATAACCAAACTTCAAGGTAGACATTCCCAAAAGAAAACAAAGTTGGGGAAGGGAAAAATGGGAGGGAGGGAAAGGGGAGTGGGGAGGGGGGATTGGTGTCCTCTCACCTAATGGGTACACCATAGGGGTATACAGCACACCTCCTAGGTGAAGGGCTCAACTACAACTTGGACTTTATCTAACAAATGCAACAATGTAACCTAATTGTTTCTACCCTTACATTAATCTGAAATGAAAAGGAAAAGAAAGGAAAAATGTTTATGTACAGAAAACTAGAAAAAGATTCAGGAAATTTAACAGTAGTAACTATAGGGAATGGTATAGGATCAGGAAAAAAGAGGACTTTTATAAATACACTCTTAATCATTTAACAAATAGTATTGTGTAGAAAACAGGGGGAAAAAACCCTAAGATTTGTTATAATTCAAAGGCAGCAAAAGAATTAATCTCTAGTCTAAACAGATAGTGAATGCACTCGAGAGGGTATTAGAGGCACAGTCACCTAAGTTTTACAAAATTAAATGATCAGTAGAATATAAATGTTTTAACTTACCAAACAAGGTCTTGTGAACTTCTAGCATGGCCTTTTGTTTTGAGCTGCCATCCCTAATTAATTCTTCCTTATTACTAAACAGATTATTTAAGTTTTTGCCAAAAATATCCTGAGCTTCTGCATTGTGTTGATCAACTGCCTTCTTCTGATCCAGTTTGGAATGGAGACCAGACACATCTTTCATAGTTTCTTCAACTCTGCTAAACAGCTATATAATATTTTTAAAAATATAATATCCAGCAACCTTTGATGATCAGAATTCTTAAGGAAATATGCATTAAAGGAACATTTCTTAAACTGATAGAGGCCATCTACAGCAAACCCACAGCCAATATCACTTTGAATGGTGTAAAATTGAAACACCTGCTTGGCGTTCCCCTTGTGAAGAGACTGTTGTACCTTAGGGACACTTTGGTGGCTTGGGTTCCTCCTACAAACTCTCTCTCTCTCTCCCTCTTTCGCTCTCCCTAGGTAAGACAGCAGCACAGCGGTCCGTGTCTGGACAGTAGATAAGCCAGGCAGAGACAGGCCAGTCCTGGTGTTTGCAGCTCTGGCAAGTGGTGGCCCAAATGGGACTGTAGACAGCCACTGGCACAACTTCTTTTTTAAAGGTTGGGCATGGCAGTCTTAATGAGTAGATTTTTAGTTTAAATACTACCATCAATTACTTGTAAGTTATTGTACAACTTCTGTTATATTTTAGATAACAGAACTACGTTATTTTCACAACTAAGTAATTGTCCTCTCCTTTTTATGACAGGAAACTCTGAGTACCTTGGAATATGCTCATAGAGCAAAGAACGTAATGAATAAGCCTGAAGTTAAATCAGAAACTCACCAAAAAAGCTCTTATTAAGGTAATTGTAAATTTTTGTGATGCAACTCAAACTTCTTTGTCAAATGTGAAAACAAAGAACTGAAACAAATAATTAATTTTTTGTTTGTTTGTTTTTGTACTTGGTAGCATGCTGTGGCCTCATATCTCACAGCAACCTCAAACTCTTGGTCGGAAGTGATTATCTTGCCTGAGCCTCCCAAGTTGCTGGGACTACAGGTGCCCCCTACAACACCTGGCTATTTTTCAAGACAAGGTCTCGCTCTGGCTCAGGCTGGTCTTGAACCTCTGAGTTCAGGCATTCCACCTGCCTCTGCCTCCCAGTGTGCTAGGATTACAGGCATGAGCCACATCACCTGGCCAAGAAACACATAAATAGGATTTGTTAAATTGCTTGTGAAAAGCTTTTTATCTAGTGATTTAAACTAAATATGCTATATGTTGAACTATTTTCTACTGACAGTTTGTTGATTTCATCAGCTTCCACCGAGTTGATGTTCTCAACAAAATTTGAACTTATTTATATTTACAAACTTTATTTATTTGCATGTTTTATTTTGTTCGGTTTTTGAAGCAGTGTCTCACTCTGTCAACCTGGGTAGAATGTCAGGGTTTTCAACTCTTGGGCTCAAGAGATCCTCTTGCCTTAGCCTCCTGAGTAACTGGGACTACAGGCACAGCACCTGGATAGTTTTTCTATTTTTAGTAAAAAATAGGGTTCTACTCTTGCCCAGGCTGGTCTTGAAGTCCTGAACTCAAGTGATCCAACTGCCATGGCCTCTCAGAGTGCTAGGATTACAGGTGTGAGCCATCATGCCTGGCCTTAGAATATATTTCTTCATGTAAAGAAATTAGAAGCTGTACATGGTGGCTCACACCTGTAATGGGAAGGAGAAAGAGACTTAAAACTACAAAGAGTTAAGTTCTACTTTGCTTGAGACAG
Source organism: Loris lydekkerianus (assembly GCA_963574355.1). Classification (NCBI taxonomy): domain Eukaryota; kingdom Metazoa; phylum Chordata; class Mammalia; order Primates; family Lorisidae; genus Loris; species Loris lydekkerianus. The sequence continues at coordinate 471 of CAUYPK010147005.1, read as the reverse complement.
ACCTTTTTGTGTTGTGAGAATTAATAAGAATGGCCCCTTTCACTCTAAAAAGTTTGGATGATAATCTAGTCAGCTACTTAAGATGTAACAACCAAATCTAGTGATGAGTCCTGGTGCAAGCAAATCAATTTAACACACACATGAGACAACTGGTAAAATTTGAACACTGACTAGACATTTGATATGAAGGAATCAAAGTCAAACATTTTAGATGTGATAGTAGTCTTAAATGCTCTTAACTCTAAGAGATATATGCTGAAGTGAATGGATGAAATGATAGGGGATTTGCTTCCCAATAATCCTGAGTCTGAGGAGGAAGTGGCCAATCTGTTTTTATTTTTTATTAAATCATAATGGTGTACATTACTGCATTTATGGGGTACAATGTGCTGGTTTTATATTTGAAATACTTTCAAACTGGTTAACATAGCCTTCACTGCACATTCTTGATTATTATGTTTAGGTATTTAT
>CAUYPK010147004.1:0-11337 GCA_963574355.1 Loris lydekkerianus | reverse complement strand
AGAATGGATGGAGGAAGGGTAATTGGTGGGACCACACCTACGGTGCATCTTACAAGGGTACATGTGAAACTTACTAAATGTAGAATATAAATGTCTTAACACAATAACGAAGAAAATGCCAGGAAGGCTATGTTAACCAGTTTGTTGAAAATATTTCAAATTGTATATAAAACCAGCACGTGGTGCCCCATGATTGCATTAATGTGCACAGCTATGATTTAATTTTAAAAAAAGGAAAATAAAAGGAAGAGGGCAGCACCACTAGCTCAGTGGGTAGGGCGCCGGCCACATACACCCAGGCTGGCAGGTTTGAACCCAGCCCGGGCCAGCTAAATAGCAATGACAACTATAACAAAAAAATAGCCAGACGTTGTGGTGGGCACGTGTAGTCCCAGTTACTTGGGTGGCTGAGGCAAGAGAATTGCTAAGGCCCAAGAGTTTGGGGTTGCTATGGAGCTGTGACACCACAGCAGTCTACCAACAGTGACATACCAAGATTCTGTCTCAAAAAATAAAAATAAGTAAAAAAAAATAAAATAAAAGGAAGAGTATGCAAAAGAGACTATGTGAACAAAAAGGCCTAAAATATTTATTATCCAGCTCTTTACAGAAAAATGTTTTCTGACTACTGCCTTCGAATTATCAGTGATGAATCACATTAATGTACACAGCTATGATTCATTTAAAAAAAAAAAAGAAAGAAATATCAGTGATGTACAGCCTAGATTAATAGCAATATTAGTAGAGAACTGTTTTTCAGCTAGTTGCAAATAGAACATTTATTTTTTTTCAAGACTACTAAGATATTATTTCATGGGCAGCAATAATTTTTGGCGCCTAATGTTTTTCAGCATGCTGGGAATAGTAAAGGACCAAAATGGAAGGTTCCTTTTAAATTTTCAGTAGGCTCCATTATCTGAATCGTAGAATTCTTTAGAACTGTGTGTTGTAATGAATAATTGAAAATTATAGAAATTGACTCAGTATAATTTTTGTTTATAAAATTATAATTTCAGGAAAATGGAAAAGCACCTGATGGGCAGACGATTGCAGGTGAAATGTTGGGCCCTCAGAGACCTAGATCCAACTCTGGGAGAGAGCTTACTGATGAGGTAGAATTAGATTTTTTTGTTGTGTTATTCTTGAAAACCATAAAGTATAAAAAAAAAAATGGGAATATGAAAAGGTTCTGGAGATGGATGGTGGTAATGATTGTACAGCAATGGGAATGTACTTAATGACCCCAAAATATACACTTAAAATGGCTAAAATGGTAAATTTTATGTTATGTATAGTTTACCAAAATTTTTAAGTTCATTGCTGCTAGGCAAAAGCGTAGTCATGTAGAAGAAAAAGTGAAAATTGAAAATTACCTTCATTTTTGCTTTTGCAATGTGCTAGATCTTGCATCTCTCACTTAAAACTTGCTTTTAACACCATTATATAATAGAATAAATATTGAAAGCAAGGTATATGTTTGATAGAAAGTAGGCTTTAAAAGAACTTGATATTATAGATATGTTATTATGCAAACATTAAATGGTTTGTATTATTTTAATGGTTTCTTATTTAGATTTAGTATACATCTATTGGCCATTTTATTCAGAATTAAGTTTTGTAGCAAAACCTTAGTTTTTGTTTCGTTAACATATATCTATACATGAAGTACAAAAACCAAAAAAATAAAAAATATCATACTTTGGAAAAGTTTAGAAGTTTCTCAACGTGTTAAATATAGTGTTACTATGATTTGGCAACTCCATTCCTGTGTATATACTGAAGAGAAATGAAAACAAGTCCACAAAAAAGTACACAAATATTCATAGCAGCATTATTCATAAGCCAAAAAGTGGAAATAACCCAAATGTCCATCACTGATGAATGGATAAAGTATTGTATGTTGATAAAATTAAAAGGAATGAAATACTGATACATGCTACTACATGGATGAACCTTTAAAACATGCTAAGTGAGAGACTCCAGACACAAAAGGCCATATATGTTACTTGATTTATATGAAGTATCTGAAATAGGCATATCCATAGAGACAGAAAGTAGATTAATAATTGCCAAGGACTGGGACCAAAGGAAAATGAGGTGTAATTGCTATAATAAGGGGTTTCCTTTGGGGGTGGCAAAAATGTTCTAATTTAGTGGTGATGGTTGCAAAACACTAGACATACTAAAAACCATTGAATAGTATGTTTAAATGAGAACATTTTGTGGTATATGAGTTATATTTCAATATAGTGTTAAAATTATTATGCATAGTATTGACCCTATCTAAAAAGCCCTTACCTTAATTTTTTGACAATTTTTGTAGATTCAAAAGGATAATTCAATTATAGGTCATTTGGTGTGATTTTTGTTTATTTGTTTGTTTACCTCAGGAAATTTTAGCCAGTGTAATGATTAAGAACTTAGATACTGGCGAAGAAATACCTTTGAGTCTTGCAGAAGAGAAACTACCAACAGGTATTAATCCTCTCACTCTACACATCATGAGAAGGACAAAGGAATATGTAAGGTATGGCCTAATGCTGTTGTTTATGATTTGTATTATTTCAGAGTGGTGAAGATTTTTCTTTCTGAACTGTGATAGTCCTTAATTTGGTTTCATTTAGTCTTCTTTTTTTAATCTGGAATTAAAATAGAGCTAATGTGTGTATTCTTTAACTTTATTTTCTCTCTCTGACCATACAATTACTTGGAAGAAGATTGTATAATCTTAAATCCCATAATATTTAGTTTCTTTTTAAAAAAAACAATTTGTATTATACTTGAGACAGTATCATTTCTACTTGTACATGTACTTACTATATAATACATAACAAGGCTGGCTCAGTGCCTGTGGCTCAAGCAGCTAAGGCACCAGCCACATACACCTGAGCTGGCAGGTTCGAATCCAGCTTGGGCCCGCCAAACAGCAATGTGGCTGCAACCAAAAAAAATAGCCAGGCATTGTAGCGGGTGCCTGTAGTCCCAGCTGCTTGGGAGGTGGAGGCAGGAGAATCGCTTGAGCCCAGAAGTCGGTGGTTGCTGTGAGCTGTGATGTCACGGCACTCTACCCAGAGTGACAGCTTGAGGCTCTGTCTCAAAAAGAAAGAAAAAAAGGCTAAAAAGCCATATGAAATGAATGTCTAGTCTTCTGAAACCTCATGAATTTTATAAATGTACTGTTTTTGTAGGGTCAGAAAATAGCTTTAGAGCAAGGTGATTGACTTTATTGTGAAATATATGCATGTAGATAGATCTAAGGAATAATTTTGGTAAAAGCAAAAGTTTTTTTATTAAATATAATATGCAGTGTAATGATGAGTGGGGAGGAAGATATTTAAACTTATTTTATCATTTCTGTGTAGCACATTTGTTCAGCAAAAAGCCTTGCTTGTAGTAGATTTTTCCTAAGTTCCTAAATTACATTCACTTATATTTTATACATTGCACCTTGCTTAAAAATTCTATTCTTCAGGCTCCATGAAGAATAGAATACATCAAGCAGCTAAGGCACATACATCAGAGATGACAGGTCTGAATCCATCCCAGGCCCATCAAACAACGACGGCTGCAACCAAAAAATAGCCGGGCATTGTGGCAGGTGCCTGTAGTCCAGCTACTTGGGAGGCTGAGGCAAGACAATTGCTTCAGCCTAAGAGTTGGACATTGCTGTGAGCTGCAATGCCACGGCCCTCTACCCAGGGCAACAGCTTGAGGCTCTGTCTCAAAAAAAAAAAAAAAAAAAAAAAAAATTCTACAATCTCTGAAGCCTTTAAATTCACAGGGCCATCATGTATATTAAAATTATATACAGTTTTTTAACTTTTATTTTGATTCACTAATTATTTAGTAAGTACATGTACAAGTAGAAATTTTTGAGAAGTATAAGAGAAATGATTTATTTTAAACGATTTCCCTTCTTACAGTAATGATGCAGCACAGTCAGATGATGAAGAAAAGTTACAATCTCAGTCAACAGATACTGATGGTGGAAGGTTAAAACAGAAAACGTGAGTTATAGTGCATTGCTTTTCATTTCAAGCTTTCATTAAAAAATATGAGAACTGCCCTGCTATTTTAAATCTCTGCTCTATCCAGTTTATATGTCTACCTACCACCACTACTCCCTGCCCCCAGGTGATAGATTATAAGTACCATGAGGTTAAAGCATCTGACATATAGTAAATAACCAATAAACTTTTCATTATACTTGTATTATTTTTCTGCTGATAAGAACATGATCATCTTTAAAGTTGTCTTTTCCATTTTCTCTTCATCTCTACAAATTGTGCTCATCTTTTTAAATCCAACTATATGAGATTTTTCCTGATTACTCCAGTTCACAGCAAATTTCCTTCTTTTCTCAATTTCAGTGATGACTTATATTCTGTAAACTTTTTTCCTTTCTTATATATTATCTTGAACTGTTTTCTGGTGTTAAAGATAAGACAAGTATATGTTAAACAGCTAAACTGTATGTTGAAAAGATTGTGATCTTTTCTATCCTTCTGTTTCCCCTACAAATGTCTTAACTCCATGGTCGGCATATAGATTTTGCTTGATTATACATAACTCACTAAGTTGACGATAATTGAGTGTAAGGTCCAAAGTGAATTCTCCACTTGAGTCTTTTCTTAGTGTGTATCAAAGCATTGAGAATTTTTTTAAAATCATATATCCCAAATGCAGCAAATATATGGTAACACCTCAGATATCTGGAACTTGGCTGTCTAGTAGTGTCAACTATCAGGGACCTGAGAATTAGGAATTATTCAGCAGCAGATAAACATACAGGAGAGAAGTCACATAGCTTATACACCAAAACTCATCGTTTTTCTAAGAGAAAAGCTCCTCAGTTTTATTTAAAGCCATTATAATTCATTTCTTATGTCATTTTTAAAAAATATGGTCATCTAATATTTGAGGTCTTGGCAGAATAGAAGCAGCAAACTGACAACATGTAAATAGACATGTAAGAATGATAGGTAATATCCTTATTGTAAGACAATAATCTAAAAATTATGAAAAGACTCATAGCACAACTATTGCATATAGCAGTGTTTTTCAACCTTTTTCATGCCATGATGCACATAGAACAAGATAATATTTGCACTGAATGCTGGTGTAAACTCATGGGGCATCTGGGAGCCAAAGAAGCTTGGTCCAGGGTTCTGGCTTCCCTGGGTTTTGCCCTATTGCCTTGAGGCTGATGGGAGAACAAATAATATAGGCCAGCTGCAATCCATGAATGACCTCAAGTGTTTTAAAGCATAGTAAAGATGATAACCATAAGCTTATTAATCAAGGAAAGAAACAACATTAAGTACCATATAAGAAGACATTAAGGTATGTAGTTTAGGCTCAGTGCCTGTAGCTTAGTGGCTAGAGCGCCAGCCACCGTATACCAGAGCTGGCGGGTTTGAACCTAGCCCGGGCCTGCCAAACAACAATGACAACTACAACCAAAAAATAGCCAGGTGTTGTGGCGGGTGCCTGTAGTCCAAGCTTCTTGGGAGTTTGAGGCAAGAGAATCACATAAACCCAAGAGTTTGAGGTTGCTGTGAGCTGTGAAGCCACAGCACTCTACTGAGGGTGACATATGAAACTCTGTCTATAAATAAATAAATAAATAAAGTATATAGTTTAGAAATATTTTTATCTAGTGTGATTAAAATATCTATTGTCTTGGCCTTTAAAGTGGTAATAAGCCTATAGTTATCCAGAAAATATAACTTCAGAATTATAGGTAGCAAAGACCTTGCAATGGTTTTAAAAATAGTTTATCATCTCTGTTTTTTGGTTATCAAAAAAATATGGAAATGCATAAAATAGAAATGAAATTTTCTTAGTTCTTAACCCCAGAAATAACCACTGTTAATAGCTCAATGTACATAGAATTTTTTTCTCACAAAAGTGGGATTATACTATGTCTATAGTTTATCAGCTTGCTTTTTATTGAAAATCTATTATGTTACAGACAACATCTCTTTATAAAAGCACCAACAGTAAATTTATTGCAGCCTTTCTGTGAGTTAGACATGAAAGTTAGGTACTGGGAATACAATAGTTAAGAAGACAGTCATAATCTCTGACTTTATAGAGGTTCTAGTTAAATGTAAGAAACAGTCACTAAATGTGTAATTACACAGATAAATTTAGCTGTATTTGCAGCAATTGGCATAAAAGAAAAGTTCTAGGTGCTGTGAGAGTGTACAGTAGTCTTCCCGTTATCCTCAGGAGATAAGTTCCAAGATTGCCCCTCCCCCAGTGGATGCCTAAAACTACAGATAGTACCAAACCCTATATTCGTGTATACTGTTTCCATCTAACAGAGAAGACTACTAAGCAACAGGCAGGTAACATACACTGCATGGATACAGAGGACATGTCCCAAGTGGAGCAGACCAGGATAGCATGAGATTTCATCAACACTACTCAGAATAGTGCACAATTTTAACCTTTTGAATTGTTTATTTCTGGGATTTTCCATTTGATATTTTTGGACCACAGTTCACCACAGTAACTAAAAACACAGAAGGTGAAACCATGGATAAGGAAGGACTCCGTTGCCAGGAAAATCTAACCTAAAGTAAAGAAAAGGAAGGCCTTTTTGAGAGAGAGCTATTTGATCTGAGTCCTAAAACCTAAATAGGCATTAGCCAGAGAAAGAGTGTTCTAGGAAGAAATAACAACATATGTAAAGCCCCTGAGGTGACTAAGAACTAGGTACATTTAAAAAACTAAAGTGTACTTCATTCATTTTACTGTGTTGCATTCTTCTGTAGATGAAAATTTAGTTTATTTCTACTCTATATCTATTCTAAACAGTGCTTCAGTGAGTATCGTTGTATATATAACTTAAAGAAACTTATAAAAATACTGTCCTGGACGGCGCCTGTTGCTCAAAGGAGTAGGGCGCCAGCCCCATATGCCAGAGGTGGCGGGTTCAAACCCAGCCCCGGCCAAAAACTGCAAAAAAAAAACAAAAAAACTGTCCTTCACAAGTGCCCGTGAATTGGTAAAAATTTACTCCCAATTTATACATTGTTTTGGTTTTAAATAGCATGTGCTTATGCTTTGCTTTTTATATCTTAATGTATGAAATCTGTGACTTAGGTAAGGGAGCAATTAATAAATGAGTCCTGGCCTAGTGCCTGTAGCTCAGCAGCTAGGGCACCAGCCACATACACCAGAGCTGGCAGGTTCAAATCCAACCCAAGCCTGCCAAACAACAATGACAACTACAAACAAAAAATAGCCGGGCATTGTGGCAGGTGCCTGTAGTCCCAGCTACTTGGAGGCTGAGGCAAGAGGATTGCTTAAGCCCAAGAGTTTGAGGTTACTGTGAGCTGTGATGCAACAGCACTCTATCTAGGGCGACATCTTGAGACTCTGTCTAAAAAAAAAAAAAAAAAAAAAAAAAAAAAAAAAAAAATGAGTCATATTTATGGAAACTTAAGCTATGTACTTGTGTTATGTTGTGTTTGGGAATACCTACTGGGAAAGTGCTGCCTAATTTATTACATGCAAATATCAAAACTCAAAGAGAAGGGACAAGGGATCATTTTGGGCTACAAGAGGATTGTATTTTGCAAGTAAATATTTCTTTACCCTTTCTTTTTATTGGTAAAATGTGTTGGGATGTGTGTGTCTTTTTTTTTTTTTTTTTTTATTTTGGAGTTTTTGGCTGGGGTTGGGTTTGAACCAACCACCTCTGGCATATGGGGCTGGTGCCCTACTCCTTTGAGCAACAGGCACTCCTTTGTGTGTCTTTTTTTAAGAAATAGGTTCTCACTCTGTTGCGCAGGCTGGAGTGCAGAGGCACATTCATGGCTCACTATAGGCTCAAACTCTTGGGTTCAAGTAGTCCTCCCACTTCAGCCTCCCAAGTAGCTGGGACTATAGGCACACACCACCACACCCAGCTAATTTCTTTATTTCTTTGTTGTTGTTTTGGAGGCAGCATCTTGCTGTGTTGTCCAGGCTAGTCTTAAACTCCTGGCCTCAAGTGATTCTCCTATCTCAGCCTCCTGAGTTGCTGGGATTAAAGGCATGAGCCGTCATACCTGACGTAAAATGTACTTTATTATTTAAAAATATTGGGGATATAAATATTGGTTTGGGTTACACAGACCACTTTTGTAATGCTTGAATCAGGATTTAACTGTGTCCCTCACCCAGATTGTGTTCATTGAACCTTCTAGGTAGGTTTTCTCCCATACCCTACTACCCCCTCTCCTCTGTCCCCTGCTTGATTTTCACTGAGGTTTACTTCCCTCTGTGCACATGTGTGCTCATAAGTTAGCTTCAATTTAATAGTGAATATGTGGTATTTGTTTTTTCATTCTTTAAATAATTCACTTAGGATAATGGTCTCCAGTTCCATCCAAATTGTTGCAAAAGGCATGAAATCATCCTTCTTCATGGCTAAGTGGTATTCCATGGCATACCTACTTTGTATGCTGCATTTTTTTAATCCACTCATGAATTGATGGCCATTTAGGTTAATTCTGCATCTTTGCATTTGTAAATTGTGCTGCAATTAACATTTGTTTTTTTCTTCTGGTTTTTTATTTTTATTAAATCATAGCTGTGTACATTAATATGATCATGGGGCATCATACACTTGGTTCATAGACCGTTTGACACATTTTCATCACACTAGTTAACATAGACTTCCTGGCATTTTCTTAGTTATTTTGCTAAGACATTTACATTCCACATTTACTAAGTTTCACATATACCCTTGTAAGATGCGCCGCAGGTGTAATCCTGTCAATCCCCCTGATTGCAGGTGTCTTTTTGATAAAATAACTATTTTACTTTGGGTAAATACCCAGTAGTGGGATGGCTGGGTCAAATGGTAGATCTACTTTAAATTCTTTGAGGAATCTCCATACTGTTTTCCATAGAACTTGTACTAATTTGCAGTCCCACCAACAGCATATAAAATTTGCTTTTTTTCTACATCCATGCCAGAATCTGTTGTTTTTGGACTTTTTAATAAAAGCATTCTACCTGAGGTAAGGTGATACCTCGTGGTGATTTTAACTTGCATTTCCCTGATAATTAGTGACATTAAATTTTTTTTTCATGTATTTATTGGCCATTTGTCTATCTTCTTTTCAAAGACTTCTGTTCAGAGGCCAGGCCTGGTGCTCACACCTGTAATCCTAGCAGAAAAAAACATTCATCAAAATTCATCACTCTTTCATGATAAAAACCCTCAACAAACTAAGCATAGAAAGGAACATATCTTAAGATTATAAAGGCCATATATGACAAGCCCACAGCCAGTATTTTACTACTGACTGAGGAAAAATTGAAAGCATTCCCACTAAGAACTGGAACAAGACAAGAGTGCCCACTGTCACCCGTTCTATTCAACATAGTCCTGGTTGTCCTAGCCAGAGTACTCAGGCAAGAGAAAGAACTTAAGAGTATCCAAATTGGGGCCAGCCACAGTTGCTCACACCTATAATCCTACCACTCTGGGAGGCTGAAGCAAAAGGATTGCTTGAGCTCAGGAGTTTGAGACCAACCTGAAAAAGAGCAAGACACCATCTCTACTTAAAAAAAGAAAAAAATAGCCGGGTGTTCTACTTGGGGCAGAGACAGGAGGATCACTTGATCCCAAGAGTTGGGGTAGCTGTGAGCTAGGCTGACTCCATAGCACTCTAGCCCGGGACAACAGAGTGAGACTCTCTCTCACCCCTTCCCCCCCAAAAAGAGTATCCAAATCAGAACAAAGTAGGTCAAACTATGACTTTTTGTTGGCAATATGATCTTTTATCTAGAAAACCCTAAAAATTCCACAAAAATTCTCATGGAATTGATAAATAAATTCAGCAAAGTCTCAGATTAGAAAATTAATATACAGAAATCAGTAGCATTCCTATACACCAGTAACAGTCAAACCAAGAGTCAAATCAAAGACTCAGTATCATTCACAATAGCTACAAAGATAATACAATACCTAGGAATATACTTAAAACCAAGGAGGGTGAAAGATCTCTACAAAGAGAACTATGAAACACTGAAGAAAGAAATTGCAGATGATACAAACAAATGGAAAAACATCATGTTCATGGATCCTTAGAATCAATATTGTCAAAATTTCCATACTACCTGAAGTGACTTACAGATTCCATATTATCCCTATCAAAATACCAACATTATATTTTACAAATCTAAGAAAAATAATTCTACACTTCATTTGGAATCAGAAAAGAGCCCAGACAGCCAAAGCAATCTTAAGCAAAAGGAGCAGATCTGGAGACATCACATACCAGACTTCAAACTATATGACAAGGCTATAGTAACCAGAACTGCATGGTATTTTCAGGATGGATAAGACTAAAATGTAAGGCGTGAAACTAAGAATTCTAGAAGAAAATGTTGAAAAAAGTCTTCAAGATATTGGCCAAAGAAAAGAATTTATGAATAAGACCCCAATGGCAGGCTTGGTGCCCATAGCTTAGTGGTTAGGGTACCAGCCACATGCACCAGGGCTGGTGGATTCAAACCCGGCCCAGGCCTGCTAAACACCAATAACAACTACAACCAAAAAATAGCCTGGCATTGTGGCGGGCGCCTGTAGTCCCAGCTACTTAGGAGGCTGAGACGAGAGAATCACTTAAGCCCAAGAGATTAAGGTTGCTGTGAGCTGTGACACTACGGCACTCTACCAAGGGTGAGACTCTATCTCAAAAAAAAAAAAAAAAAAAGGCAGTCACAGCAACAAAAATAAATAAGTGAGATTCAATTAAATTTAAAAAGCTTCTATAGAGCCAAGGAAATAATCAACAGAGCAAATAGACAACCTACAGAATGGGAGAAAATACTGTAAAATGTGTTTTTAAGGACAACTCTCTAAAGCAGTCTTTTTTTTATTAAATCATAGCTGTGTACATTAATGCACTTATGGGGTACAATATGCTGGTTTTATATACAATTTGAAATATTTTCATCAAATGGGTTAACATAGCCTTCATGGCATTTTATTAGTTATTGTGTTAAGACATTTATATTCTACATTTATTAACTTTCACATGTACCTTGTAAGATGTCCCATAGGAGTGGTCCCACCAATTATCCTCCCTCCACCCATCCTCCCTCCTCCACTCCCCTCCCTATTCCCTTTCCCCATATTCTTGGGATATAATTCATATGAAAGGTATAAATTAGTTTCATAGTAGGGCTGAGTACATTGGATACTTTTTCTTCCATTCCTGAGATACTTTGCTAAGAAGAATATGAATAAAGCAGTCCTTTCAAAGTGATTCTCTCTCTACAGATTTGTGGCCTCACCCCAGACTTTCTAAATCAGATTATCTGAGG
>CAUYPK010147002.1:0-43784 GCA_963574355.1 Loris lydekkerianus | reverse complement strand
CATACATCCCAGAGATTCAAGAATGGTTCCCGAGAACAACCAGTCAGGGCTTCCAAGGCATACATCCCAGAGATTCAAGAATGGTTCCCGAGAACAACCAGTCAGGGCTTCCAAGGCATACATCCCAGAGATTCAAGAATGGTTCCCGAGAACAACCAGTCAGGGCTTCCAAGGCATCCATCCCAGAGATTCAAGAATGGTTCCCGAGAACAACCAGACAGGGCTTCCAAGGCATCCATCCCAGAGATTCAAGAATGGTTCCCGAGAACAACCAGTCAGGGCTTCCAAGGCATCCATCCCAGAGATTCAAGAATGGTTCCGGAGAACAACCCGACAGGGCTTCCAAGGCATACATCCCAGAGATTCAAAATGGTCCCGAGAACAACTAGTCAGGGCTTCCAAGGCATCCATCCCAGAGAAATGAATGCTTCTGATCCATAGTGCCATTGTGCTATTAATTATTATCTGTTATTCCCAGAGTTAGCAAACTAAGTTAAAAGCACAGTCCTCCGGGCTGCCAAATCTGCTCACAGCTGATGACTCCCTGCCGCAAGTTTCCCAAGCCACACAGTCATAGGAACCTGCCCTCTCAGGACCCCTCAGCTCACATACCAGGCCCAAGCTTGGGAGTCCCCTGGGCCACCTCCACTTCAGACCAGCCTGCCATGGAAAAGTCAAGGTTGTTCATGGCCACCCTCAGATTAGACAGTTCCTTCAAATTGATCACAGTACTCAGAAACATGCCACACTTGGGATTACAGTTTTATTGTAGGATACAAATTAGTTTCAGTTCTAGGAATAGAGGCACAGACACATTTGGGGATTTCCCAAGAATGAAGCTTCTCTGACTTCAGGGACGTTTTCTTTCCATTTTTCCTTCAAATTCACTCTCACTGTAAGAAGAGCTATTTAAATTGCTTAATTAGTGTAGTGGTACTAATAATTTGAAGTAAAATGCTTTTGTATAGAAAAATCAATGGTCATTTGCTTGTTTGACTGTATATTCAAAATTTACATGACTAAGTTTTTCACATCTTCCCTAATTCAGATCCATATTAGGATTAGGGTTAGTCTCTAAATTTTACTTTGGCTGAAATGTGATGTCGTGTCAGTTGAAGTGTGCTTTACTGGTCCCCAAACACAGCACCGTGACTGGGTGGAGCAGAGCAGGTTCCACCTTTAACACCTGATCTTCTGCGCATGTTTCCCTGACGAGCGTGCTGCCTAACGCTGACCTGTCTCTCTGTTTGCTTTCTGTTCCTGCTCTTTGGGGCTGGCCTTTCCCCATTAGCATTCTCCAAGCCCTACACCTGCCACTCAGAGTCCCAAGAAACCTCCAGCCAAGGACCCGTTAGCGGATCTTAACATCAAGGATTTCTTGTAAACAATTTAAGGTATCTAAGACTGAGCTTTTCCTGGGGGCTGTAATGGGCTTTGCTGTTTCAGATATATTTGGTTTTCTCTGTGTTTTGAATACCTATCTATATCGTAATAATGTGAGTGCTTTTCCTTTTGAAATTGACATTAAAAGCTATCTTTATCAATGAATTTTTTAAATCTGAATTCATAAAACTGGAAGGGAAGAAAATCTCCAAATTGACCTTATCCTGGAAAGCATCAAGATTGCACTTATAAGTGCAAAGGTGCCCAAACTGCCTGGTAAATTAGAAAATTACCACTTTATTACATCATAACTGAGATTGGTAGAAAACTCACATTAATAATATTGCATTGAGAAGTCATCCAAACGTATTTGGCCGTAGAGTTGTATTTTCATTCTGTTTATCCTTCTTTTTTTTTTTTTTTTTTTACAGTTTTTGGCTGGGGCTGGGCTTGAACCCACCATGGGGCTGGTGTCCTACTCCTTTGAGCTACAGGTGCAGCCCCATTAATCCTTCTTTTGCCTCATAAGTAAAGCTTAGATTGTTACCTCTGCATCTCTGCCAGCAAGCGGGATTTTAAATTTCTATTATACTAGTTTTAAATTTTGTAAACTTCATTAATTTATGAAATGATTAATGGTGGACTTACAGATGGAACTTGATGAAGGATAAGTGTGTGTTACTAACCCAGCACCTGACACAGTGGGTCAGCTCTCCACATAGAACAGTGGTTCTCAACCTTCCTAATGCCATGACCCTTTAATACAGCTCCTCATGTTATGGTGACCCCCAACCATAAAATTATTTTCGTTGCTACTTCACAACTATAATTTTGCTACTGTTATAAATCGTAATGTAAATATCTGATATGCAGGATGCATTTTCATTGTTAGGAAGGGGTCACGACCCACAGGTTGAGAACCACAGACATAGAACTTGCTAAATTGATGAACAGGAATTTACACACTACTTTTCCCATCCATGTACCAGTCATTAACTTCTTTGATTTTCTAAGTAGAAAATTGAAATCCTGTGATATAAACTATCCAGATTATTTTTATCTCCACTCCACACCTGGAAGAACTGATCCAGGCAGTAAAGGATTAGCCGGAAGTCTGGCAGGAAGAGCAGAGGGCGTGCCGAGGTTCCTGGACACTGCCCATGTTGTTACACACTTACCGCATGTATTCATTAAAAGCTTCCCCTTGTGGGTGGCGCCTGTGGCTCAAAGGAAAGGCGCTGGCCCAATATACGGGAGGTGGTGGGTTCAAACCCGGCCCGGCCAAAAAAATGCAAAAAAAAAAAAACAAAACTTGTGCCTGCTCAGATTTTTGTGGGTTCCTACTTTGATTTTACACAATTAATAATATATCATTTTCAAGCCTACTGTCTTTCCCATAATTTCTCCTTGTGTCCAATTTCCTATTCCACATTGGGTCGGCTAACGCAGGTCTAAGTGAGAAAGTGAGCACTTATTAAAGTTTCAGGTGTGACCCAGGAAACTGCAAACCACCCTTTTACCCACATCTTTTTTCCCAAACGTGGCCTTCCTCAGATGCCAGGAACATTGACAAGTACAGGAAACCAGGTGCTCAAGACAGTCCCTGCCCTCCCTGATTCACAGGAGGGGGAAGGAGAGAGGGACTGAGATGGCTGTTTGTGCAGAAGACTGACCAGGGCAGCTGCAGGAAGACCCGAGGAGCAGGGTCAGGCAGGGATGACTGGGGGGACAGCTGAGCCAGGGGACAAGGGGGAGTGGCTGGAAGGAGCCGTGGGGAGACCAGGGATGTCCCCCATCCTCTGCCACCAGTTTGCTTGTATGGCGAGTGATTCATTGAGCCCCCTAACTGAATAGAAGAAAAAATATCGGACGGAAGTTATCTCGCCATTCCCCACCACCACCTTTTTCTGCTTTTTCGTTTGGCTGCTCTTCTTTAAAGGTTAGCTGCTCCTAATTGGTATTGGATGTCTTGCTACTAAAATTTCTAATAAATATCTAAATTTCAATTTTTTGTTTCTATGAGTTTCACCTGAGATGAAAACATACATTGAAAGTTTTGTTGTTTTTTTTTATTTTCTGGCTGAAAGCTTAAGCTTATTTTAAAGAATTGTGAAAAGCCTATCATTGTGAATTTAATACAGAAAACTTTCGTGTACAAGTTGTACCAACTGTTAGGGATGACTGCAAGGGAATATGGAATAGTCTTGTTTTCTAATTCAAGTGCTTTTTTCTTTACAGCTGCAATTTTTGTGACTCAATAGGAATAAAAAAAAACCACATGAGTTTGGAGACTTCAAATGAGACTGACACTCTGAGTTCCAAGTGAACCACCAGTACCAAACCCAGTGCTTACTCGTAACTTCTCTTCTGAAAGGTGTGGCACTGCTGTGGCTGCGGCTGCGGCCATGGCCGTCAGGAACGTGCACCACCGTCGCTGTTATCCCTACTCTCACACTGTAGTGTATTCCGGTTATTGTGTGTCGTATGATGTAACAATGAATGGGTGTTTCTGATGCCTTTAGTGCTTTTCTGAACCTTGCCCGTGGAAGGAAGATGCAGCTGTCATGGTGGGCCACTCGGGAAGATGTCTGTGTTTTTGAAGGTTTCGATGTATATACAACTTTTGGACAAACCCTAAACTCTCCCCATAAATTCTCTTTTCTTCTGTATCTCTGTTATAAGCATAGTGTGATAATCTCGAATAGTAAGGAAAACACTCTTCAATACACAAAAACCTTTTTCTGTGTGGACTACATTTTTCCAATCACAGGAACTTCAACCGTTGTGAGAAATGTTTATTTTTGTGGCACTGTATATGTTAAGAAATTTTATTTTAAAAAAATATAAAGGTTAAGCCCATGATAAATACTTCTCCTTGAAGCTACCTTACCAAGAATGAAAAATGGTATGGGGAGAATTCCCTATGTGTCACTGCTATATTAAAATATATATTTTAATTATATTTGACAGATTTTACATCTAAATTGACCTATTTATTCATTCTTGGTGAAGGGTCTGTTTCTATCGTGTCCACGAGAACACAGATGGAGATGTGCTGTTCACGTGGTGACGAAGACACCCCAAAGGCTGTCAGCAACTTAAAGCTCACTGCAAATACTCTTCCTTTGCTGTGGGTTCCGTGTCCATACGTTCATCCAGCACCTCCTCGTGAGTTCTGTAAACTAGCGTTCTTCATTCCTCGACGGAGCTCAGAGCAGGTTGTGTTGTACCATTGTGATTAGGATTTGAACTGCTTCAGAGAACTGTCTTCTTTGCTGTGCATAGTGTATCCTTTCATTTTTAATTTGTTGTCACACTGTCCGTGCCGATGGCTTGGCTTACGATTTTGATGCATAAATGAGGTCGCTGTGGATCAGTGTCGCCAGTAGCTTGGCAGCTCTTCGTAAAAGCATATTGGGTTGGAAAGGTGTTTACCTATTTTTCAAATTATTTAATAGATGTATGGTACCATTTAAAAGTGATTGTATCTGAGTTTACTGTGGGGATAACATACACTGTAATGGGGGAAACTTACCTAAAACCAATTTCGAAATGGCTTTTCTTTGTGTTTGGTTGACGAGTCAGTGCATGTGTGCCCTCTGAGATGCAATAAACTCCTGGAACAAAGAAAACACAACACAACCTTTCTCTCTGTGATTGCTTCTTAGGGAACAGGTCTGCTTCAAATGCCACATGCACCACCCACAAAAGACTGAACATTTTAAAATACGCAGCCCATGCTGATACACTTTTGATTATTTTACAAAAAAACTAAAAGGGGGGTAGAAGAGCACTTGTAATGAGTTTTTGTTAAACACAGGACTCCATGACTTCTGCCAAATATTTGAAATTTCATATTTCAAAATATGTATTTGGGGGGTGAACTTATTTTAAAATATGTAGTTAAAGTCTTATAATAATTTTTATGAGAAGTCTCCCTGGAAGTTGAAGAATAATATGACCTTAGGTCACTTTCACACAAATACTCTCACCCAAAATCTAGATTAACCTCCTTTTTTTTTTCTTTTCTTTTTTTTTTTTTTTTTTTTTTTTGCATTTTTTAGCCAGGGCCAGGTTTGAACCCACCACCTCCAGCATATGGGGCCGGCGCCCTACTCCTTTGAGCCACAGGCACTGCCCTAGATTAACCTCTTTTAATAAAATTCAGTGAGTTTACCCTGGCAACTAGATCATGACCTCTTAAAAGGCATTCCCATCTCAAATGCAAGTATTTCTCTCATGCAACACAGTCCTACTTTCATTTTAAAACTGTCTTTGTTACCCAGGATTTGTATCCTAAGAACTTTCAGAAGCTAGTATCTGAATATATGAATTTTATAGGTTACATTTTGATAATACATTACTTTACAGGCATATTGTAATATGAATATTGTGTTTTGGATTGTAAATAATTTTGAGTTTACTGTTGCACTATTTCGTCATTTTATTTATTTATTTATTTATTTATTTTTGAGGCAGAGCCTCAAGCTGTCTCCCTGGGTAGAGCGCCGTGGCATCACAACTCACACCGACCTCCAACTCCTGGGCTCAAGCGATTCTCCTGTCTCTGCCTCCCAAGTAGCTGGGACTACAGGCACCTGCCACACGCCTGGCTATTTTTTGGTTGCAGTTGTCATTGTTGTTTGACTGGCCCAGGCTGGATTTGAACCCGCCAGCTCAGGTGTATGTGGCTGGCGCCTTAACTTAGCCACAGGCGCCAAGCCTGTTGTTGTACTATTTTTTATAAGCTTGTTTTCCTGCATTGAACAGCCCATTCAATTCTTAATAGGTGAAGCTGCCAGATCATCATCTTTAAATCAGATAGTGGGCTGTGCCCACACTGTCCAGTGCGTGACCATACCAACTGCCCACTGCAGGGGGTGCCAGGCACTGTGCTGGCCCACGCGGGGCCCTCTGCCTAAAAGTACCAACCCTACCCCTGCAGGCACGTCCTGCCTCCCACCCTCTCTTAGAGCACAGCCTTCATGGGTCTTCAGCACTTAACATATCGTATCATAATCAGCAGCCAGCCCACCCAGCAGGTGCCTTGTGAGCAGATGTCCCGGATGAGCACAGCACTTGGTCCTTGGTGTGCTCTTCCCCGGCCTGGGTGCGGCTGGGTTCCCATCCTCCTCACTAAAGAATAACTCTCATAGTGCATTTATTGTCAGATGTTAGGAGAGTCTCTTTATTTTTTACTTCTAATTATAAATTATAACTGTTTATGTCTGTGGAGCACAATGGGATGTTATGATATATGTATACAACGTGGGATAGTAGTTAAATCAGGCCATTATACTACCTCACGGACTGGCCGTTTCTTACAACGAGAACATTTGAAACTTCCTCTCCTTTGGCAAGTATGTGAAGTAATACATTAATTGGCTCAATTTAGCCATTTCATAGTGTATGTATATTTCAAAATACCACACTATATGTCATATGTTTTGTTGATTTTAAAAATTAATTAAAGGCAAAAAAAAAAATTTGCTCGTAGCAACTTTGAAATTTGCAATACACTGTGAGTAACTACTTCCCGGTAGATCTCAGGAACTTTCCTCCCATCCAGCTGAAACGGTGCACCTGTCGGTCCACGTCTCCTGTTTTGACCCTGCCCAGCCCCTGCAGCCACAGTTGACCCTCTACTTCTGTGAACTTGAGGATTTTAGATCTCCTGTACTCAGCAGTGTTTGTCCTTCTGTGCCTGTCATATGATGACCTTCTGGGTTCACCCGTGTGGTCACGAAAGAACCCCTTCCAGGCCGAGGATGTGCACTCCAGGCGGCCCTTAGCCCTTCATTCCCTGACCGTCCCTGGGGTGAGTCCACACCTGATGTGTTGGGTCCAGTGAGTGCCACAGCGCATAGGCGCAGTTATCTGTTCAACATACTGATTTCAAATCCTTTTGCTATATATCCAGAAGCAGGATTGCTGGATGTGATCCTGGAGTGGTTCTGTTTTATCTGGGCTTTAATAGTATTACAAATACCTCTTTGTCAACTCATTGTAATAGAAGAACTCACACCAATTAAAACCCCATTGTGGGCAGGTGCCGTGGCTCACACCTGTAATCCCAGCACTGGGATGGGGGGGGCCCAGGTGGGTGGCTTGCTTGAGCTCGGGAGTTCCAGACCAGCCTGAGCAAGAGCGAGACCCTGTCTCTAAAAATAGCCATGCCTTGTGGCAGCCGCCTGTAGTCCCAGCTACTTGCGAGTCTGAGGCAAGAGGATCGCTTGAGCCTAGGAGTTTGAGGTTGCTGTGAGCTGCTCAGAAGGTAGTTAACTGAAATGCAGGAAGGGCTGGTCGCGGTGGCTCACGCCTGTAATCCTAGCACTCTGGAAGGCCAAGGTAGGTGGATTGCCTGAGCTGACAGTTTCAAGACCAGCCTGAGCCAGAGTGAGACCTTGTCTCTAAAAATAGCCCGGTGTTGTGGCAGGTGCCTGTAGTCCCAGCTACTCAGGAGTCTCTCTACTCAAGAGAATTGCTTGAGCCTGAGTCTGAGGTTGCTGTGAGCTGTGATGTCACAGCACTCTACTGAGGACAACAAAGTATGACTCTGTCTCAAAAAAAAAAATCATCTTGAAGATTTAAATCTTTTTATATATGTCATGATTGCAAGGGTGGTTCTCTCAGCATCAAACTGTCTACTTTATGTTACTTATTGCACTTTTAAAAAGGAATAAAAACTAAAGATTTAGAGGAGTCATCAGCTTCAGGAGAGGATATAAAAAGAGAAATGAAAACTGGATTTGTAGAAAGATGAACTGTGCAAAGGCCTCTTTCCGCTCCTTAACGTGCACCTGTAGCTCCTCACCCCACATCTCTGCTGGAGGGAAAAGCCTGGTCTCGCAGGGGGGCTTAACTGGGTTTTGTGCAGAAGCCCTTGTTGAAAGTCAGAATGGGTGTTGATGTTACCCCAAGAGTCACACTGGCTTGTATTTTTTAGGCAACACAGTTTGCAGTAGTTTGTTGTTAATCTTCTTGGGCTTTAAAGAAATTTCTGTTTCTCATACCCTCAAGAGCAGCGGGTCCCATTTCTGCCTCTGTTGTTACTTGGATCTCCCCTGAGAATAGAGACAGGTACCAGGAACAGGTGTGTGCGGTTTAGGGAGAAGCACCCCCCTTGGCTACTCTCTCTGGAGTTAATTTAACTTTCTGAACTGATCGCCACATGTGACATACATGTTCAACACTTCTGTTCTATAATTTATTTGCAAAGCAGACATTTTCAAGCTGTTTGGTCTCAAGACCCCTTTTACCTCTTAGGATCTCTTGAGGACCCCTAAAAGTTTTTGTTTCTGTTGGTACATCTCAGTATTTACTGGGTTAGAAATTAAAACTTGAGAAACATGTTTAATTTATTTGAAAGTAGAAATATTAACATCATTATATATTAAAATAAAATATTTTCATGAAAAATTATAATTTCAAAAGAAATAATTTAGGAGAGTGGTATTGTTTTGCCACTTTTTAAATATCTCTTTAGCATTGGACTTAACAGAAATTGGCTTCTGCATTCAGACTTACAACAGACCATTTCAGGTAGGTGCTAGAAAATTCCACAGTGAGCGCACATGTGAGAAAATGGCTGTCTCAGAATTATCATGAAAACAGTTTAACCTCACCACATTATTATAAAAATAACTTTGACCTCGGCTCGGCACCCATGGCACAGTGTTTACAGCGCCAGCTACATGCACCAAGTCTGGTGCGTTCAAACCTGGCCCAGGCCAGCTAAACAACAATGACAACTGTAACAAAAAATAGCTGGGTGTTGTGGTGGGCACCTGCAGTCCCAGCTACTTGGGAGGCTGAGGCAAGATAATCTCTTAAGCCCAAGAGTTGGAGGTGCTGTGAGCTGTGATGCCACAGCACTCTACCCAGGGTGACAGCTTGAGACTCTGTCTCAAAAAAAAAAGTCATAAGATTGTTAACTGCAGTCTTTTGTAGATTCTTTTAAATAATTAATCCATTTATGTTAAGTTTAAGGTGGAAAAATACATGCCCTTCTATCTTCTCTGGTGCATACTATTAATAGTATATGTTTTTTCTCTTCTACCTTGATATTTACATGGTTTTGTGATCTAGAGTCTGGTCATGGCAGTGGTTTACATTCTAAGGAAAGCAAAAATTGCAAACTCTTGATTCTGGTCACTTAATGGGGGGTGAGGAGGTGAAGGGTTGGTGAGGGAAAGACCCTTCATCAGAGAGAGGCTTCTCCCCCTTGCTTTCCAGAGACTCTTAGTATTCTGGGAATTAGATTTCTCAGGAGATCCCCGAATTGCTTCTCATGGACAGTTCTTAGAGAACTACTGTGTTGTACCCACACCACAAAGCCCAGGAAGCTGGGAGTTTAAGAGTAAGGGGAGGGTGAGCAGGAGGGGGGTAGTCATTTCAGAAAAGGGGTGTGCATCACACCAGCCCTCCGGTGTGCCCAGCAGCACTCACCCAGGTCTTCAGGGACACCTGAGCTCTGCTCTTAGGAAATTTGAGCCTTTATTTCACAAATTTAAGACAAAACAGAATGCAACTTGTCTATTACATGCAACTATTAGGTCATCTTTACAGTCTCACAGTACCATTAATAAT
Source organism: Loris lydekkerianus (assembly GCA_963574355.1). NCBI lineage: Eukaryota > Metazoa > Chordata > Mammalia > Primates > Lorisidae > Loris > Loris lydekkerianus. The sequence continues at coordinate 33,812 of CAUYPK010147002.1, read as the reverse complement.
GACAGTGACGGCTGCCTTACATCTAGTCAACACTTGCTCTGCACAGGGCAGTTTGCTATGGCTACACAATTAAAGGTATTTTATTCTGCAGGCTTCATTTTTTTCTTATTAGACCAGATTTGCTGTGTCTGTGTCATAGTGCTGTGTGTGTGAAAATTGAACACAGCTGTCTGAACTTTCAATAACACACGTCAGCCTTCAAAATACTCAAATATATTTTAACTGTTAAGAATTCGACGGGCTTAGTAAAATATTTAGGAAGGATTTTTTTCTTAACTTTTGGGCATAGAATTTCATTTGAGTGCAAACCATGTTAATTCTGTTCACCACTGTTTCTCTTATTTTAAACAAGGCTATTTAAAAAAAAAAAAAAATGGTTAGCTTTTTTGACGAAAACGTTCCTGTAACGCCTTCCAGAACTCTTACTGAGCATAATTTTGTATTGATTATCCAGTCATCATATAAACATAACATAGATTCGTATGCCCTCACAGGCTGGTGTAGTTTATATAGAGTACTTGCTCCAACTCAGAAGCTCCAAACTACTATTAATATAATTTTGTAGTTTTTGCATACCTGTATTTTTTTTTCGTATTGTATGATTCCATTTTTCTTAATGTTTTATTTTTAATTATTATGGGTACATAATAGTTGTTTATCTTTATAGGTCACATGTAATATTTTGATACAGGTATACAAAGTGAATTAATCAAATCAGGGTAATTGGGTATCCATCACCTCGGGCATTAATCATGTCTTGGTGGAGGAACATTCAAATTCTGCTCTTCTAGTAATTTTATAGTATACTCTAACTTGTTGATTATAGTTGTGCTATTAAATATTGTTCCTTCTAATTATATTAGCTATTAATATAGTTATGTATCATTACATATAACTCTATTTTACACCATTAACCACCCCTTCTTCATCCCCTCCCCACTTCCCCCTCTGAGAACCATCCCGCCACCCTCTGACTCCAGGAAATCAGCTGTTTTTCCTGTTCAGCTCCCACACACCAATGAGAGCACATGAGCTGCGTCTTCCCTACAGGGTTTATTCCCGGCACACATATCCTCTGGTCAGCAGCTCAGTCCTCTGTCCATTCCCACCCCCTTGCACTGGGACCGCCCTGGGCTTGTCTCAGCAGCAGCCTCTAATTTTACTTTGAGAGAGCAGATAACTACACTTGTTAACATTATTTTCAGAGTAAAAATAATTTTGTGGTGCCTATTTTGGTTATTCAGAAGACACGATTTTTTACTTAACATTTTTGTTGTATTTTAGAGACTTGAAATTATCAGAAAAGGAAATTGTAGATCAGTGAAATGTTAATGGCGTGGTGTCTTACAAATTACTGATGAAAGTAAGTGTAGGTTATAGAGAGGAATAAGAAAAACCAGCAGGAACTGGGCTGAGCAAAGGCTGAGAGCAGAGATTTTAAACTGGCGAGAGGATCTCAGATGTGCCGCTTTAAAAATTTTTAAAGATCATCAGTTGAATTATTTTTGAAACACGTTCAAAGCATAGTAAGTATATATTTTTTACTCTTTGGGGGGGGGAAGGAGGATCAACAGAATTTACGTGTGCCGTGGAAGTTTAACTAGTGTCTAGTGTGAGATCAGATGTGTTCCAGCTGTGAGATAAGAAAAGGTTGCAAACACTGGCCACAGGCAGCTTTCTGTTGTCAAAGCATTCCTCTCCCCCGTGCCACGCACACGCACTCGTCAGGGTGTGAATATAAGTACAGGATGTCGGTAACACAAATACAAGTTTGACTATTAGTAAGATAGGGATTGAAACGTGACAATATGGTCTCTTTATTGAATGATTTTTAACAGGTTCACATTATTTAAAAATGTACATTTGCTTTGAAGTTCAGCTATTTTGGACGCCACTTATAAAATCAATTATCATAATACACTCAAATACCCCCTTGCATGCTAGTCAAGAATATAGCTCCCCACTATTAAAAAATAGTGACAAGTAAAATAAATTTGAATCCTAGTAGAATCAGGGACTTGAGTGAATCGTGGGAAAAGAGAATGTGGCCCAAGAAACTTCCAGAAAGCGCACACCAGAAATCAGCCTGCAGTTGCTGAATTTTAGGGTGCCTTGATTGATGGATCACTGGAACTCTTCAAACACAACGCCCCAAGCCGCCGCCCTTAGAGTGATCGGCACCTGTCTGTCCTTGTTTTCTCCCAGTGCAAACATGGCTCATGCTGCGTGGCCAGAGTCACCCAGGAAAATAACCAGAATCTTCTTTAAAAACTCATATTTGTAAACTACATTCATTTTTAGGAAAGAATGTATCTAAAACTACTAATTGGAGAAGTCCCCAAAATAACATGCCTATGACCCTAGTGAAGAAAGCTGAACTTTCTCAAGCAGAAAAAGTTATCGATTATAGAATTCCTTGTCCAAAAAATACAGCACCTCGCACGTAATAGAAAGTATACCACGATGTTTTGAATACAGGATCATTTCCTAAAGCATACATGAGAAATCCATATTTTAAGTAAAAAAGACATTTGAAATCCCCAAATGTCCCAGCTTCCCTATTTCTAAACTAGGTTCATTTCATAGAACAAAGTATTTTACCTATTTTAAAATAATACACACTGCATATTGCTATTCCTCAAGGCAGTAAAATAGTTAACGGTTTTGTTTATAAAGCTTGCTGTTTCTTCTGCTTTTTTATTTTTGAAAATTAAAAAAAAACCACTAGATTTCTCAGACCTCGAAGATATAAACACGGGGGGCACGAGGCCACTGGCAGCGTCTCCCAGTAGGCGGCCCGGGCTGACCCTGACCGCGTCAACACCTGTCTCTGCTCGGGCACCTTCCCATTTAATGCGACTGGCACCCCCTAGGTTCTTCGTAGAGTCGGGCCTGAGAACACGTCCATTTCTAGCACCGGGTGGAAGTTTTAAAGTGTCTAATTTTTAAGAAAGCAGAAGGAAACGAAACTTTCCCCATTCCTGACACCCAGGAAGAGCACATCCTCGGCACCAAAGTACCACCTGCTTTCAGTATCAGCACCTACACATTTTAAACATATGAAAATCTTCCGATTTTGGAAACGATGCATTTGTAAAAATGTTGAATGCTACGGGCAGGGTTCGGGGCGGCGGGCGGAGGCTCGTCCCGGGATCCGCCGTCCCCGCGCTGCCCGCGGGGTCAGCCGTAGGCGCAGCGCGCGTCGTCGCCGCCGTGCACCCAGCGGCAGATCTGCGCGAACTTGAGCGGCGTGACGCGCACGGCCACGTTGTAGTCCCGGGCGACGCCGCGCACGCGCACCTGCTGGGGGCCCGAGAACACGGCGATGACTTTGCGCCGCCAGGTCTTGCCGTCCGGGTCCCGCAGGCGCAGGTAGACGCCGGCGCCCGCCGAGCCCGCCTCGGCGTCGCAGTGCTGGTAGAGGAGGTCGCCGGCCGCGTCGGACACGCTGCAGAAGCGGTAGACGAGCTGGCCGTCCCTGTCGCGGTCGAAGCCCGAGAAGTGGATCATGCCGCCGGGCAGCCGCGCCGCGGCCGGGCTCACGCCCAGCTCCATGTGGCGCCGGCCGCGCGCGCGCCGCAGCCCCAGCAGCGCGTAGTCGAAGTCCAGCCCCGGGGCCGCGCCGCCCGCCCGCGCCCAGCCGCGCGGCACCTGCGTGCTCGCCACCCGCGTCCACTGGAAGGCGGCGCCCCGGGCCCGCGCCCCGCGCCTGCGCCCTCCCCGGCCCGCGGCCCGCAGCGCCCCCGCGCGGTCGTCCCCGGCCTCGCTCCCGCCCCTCCGGGGACCCCGCCGCCTCCTGCCGGCGCCCCGGGCCCTCGCCCTGAGCACCCCGACCCGGAGCCTCCGGCCCCCGCGGACGTAGTCCTGCCCGTCGTGCACGCAGTGGGCCGCGGTCAGCACGTGCTGGGGGGACACCAGGATGCCGCTGCAGCCCGTTGACAGCTTCACGGCGCTGCCGAACGGGAAGCTGGTCGAGAACCTTCGGTCCACGATGCTGAACCTGCTGTCGGTCCCGAACACCTGCCGCCGCCTCCGGGCCGGCGCGCTCCCGCTGCTGGCGTTCCGAGCCCCTTCCGGGGCCAGGCCCTCCACCTTCACCCTGGTCAAGGTCCGGGTGCCGTTCTCGAAGACCGTCTCGTAGGACAGGTGATCCTCCAGCTCGGAGAGGCTGCGAGCCCCGAGCTCCTGCCGGCTTGCGAGGCCACACGCTCCGGACACCGCCGCCCACGCGTCCGCCTGGAAGGTGGGGCTGGGCAGCTGGACGGTCTGGTCACTGACGATCCGGGGCACTTTACTCAAGTGCCACCTGAGATCCTCTTCCGTGTCAGACCCATCAGGGAGGGCACACCCAGGGGTGAAAAAAAACAGCCAAAACAGTAGATTTCCCATTTTGATCTTCTATTTTGTCCTTAAAAATAAAGAAAGAGAAGTTACAATGGTGGCTTTTTAAGTGTTACTTACCATTCCTGGAGGCCTGGGGTCCTCAGTACACCATCACTGCAAGAGAGAGCCCTCATTTTCACCTTGCTTCGAGTTGACTGATGTTAGATAAACACTCTGCTAAGCCGACTTCTTCAGACTCCAAGTTCAGAAGATTGTTTTTCCCTAGCCTCCCCTGTCCCACCCCCACTGGCCTCCTCCACCTCCCTCCCCTAACAGCCCAGTGCCAGGGGCTGCAGAAAACTGGGACACTCTGTGGCCTAAGCCATGTCCCCTTCCTCCCTGGATCTCCTACAACCTTATTTCCAAATGATTTTGAAATAAAGACAACAGATGTCCAGCTGACTGTCCTCACACTTGGCTCCTTAAAAGCAGGGATCATATAAATTCCTCGCCTCTACAGTGCAAATGTCTAGCACAGAGCTCAGGACATGTTCCTTTGTGGAAGTTGTGTGTTATTCAGGGTTTACAGCCCAAGCTGATGTGAGGGTCCCTGCAAATCACTGGATAATGGTCTAAAACCAGAAGTCTTAGAAATAAATAAACGGGTCAGTCTGCTATTGGTCTGCTTTAGTTTTTATGGGACCTCTGGTCATAAAAAGAAAGTCCAGCCCAGGCCATTCTATGCCAAAGTGAGAAAGATGCTCAGTAGCTCACACGGGCAATCCCAGCACTCTGGAAGGCTGAGGCGGGTGGATCACCTGAGCTCAGGAGTTTGAGACCAGCCTGAGCACACAAGTTTTTCTACTAAAAATAGAAAAACTAGGCGGGAATTGTGGCCGGCACCTGTAGTCCCAGCTACTCGGGAGACTAAGACAAGAGGACCTCCTGAGCCCAAGACGTTGAGGTTGCTGTGAGCTACGATGCTACAGCATTCTACCCAGGGCACAGAGTGAGACTGTCTCAAAAGAAAAAAAAAAAAAAAAAAAAAAAAAAAACTACAGTTCACAACCAGTCTAAGCAAAGCAATATACAAAATAATTTTGTGGAGGGGCTTTCACTGTACATTAAAGGTAGTTGTAGGCATCTATGGAACACAGGCTGTGGTTCCAGGTTGGTCCCTGGGAAAACGTGATAGTGATTGGATAGAGTAGTCCCTTCTCGTCACAGGTGTCACCCCCCGAGAGTGGCGCTTCTGTGTTGTTTAAATACTGTTAGAGACGCCAGTGCTTGGTAAGTTACACAGTACCACGTACCTCACATCTTCGAGCCCTCTTCTCTTCTGGGGGCTTTTGGCATGGGGGGGATCTATTTGGGAAGACTGGTGTTCATCAGGCATGGCCTGAGGTGCAGGTAATGGTGGCCCTCTTCGGAGCAGCAATTTCACACCTATGTCACCATTATTGGTCAGCTCTGCTCTGATGGTTAAAATATTTTTACTAGTAGTTAAAATAGTAAAGCTTAGTAAATGATTTGTACTTTGTATAAAGCAGAAGCAATTTGTATTTTTGTATAAAGCAGAAGCAATTCAAGGTTAGATTATTCCTATAATATCTTCACTCTTGATGCTTTCCAATAGGAATTCTTTGCAGGGATAAAGTGAATGCAGGATATTGGCAGCATTCAATAGTGCCTGGGTGCACACAGGCCAAGGTCGGCGGGAATGCAGAGTTGAAACCAGCATTCCTGCATATGGGAGTTTATTTCAACATATCCAAGTGCATGATTTTATTAACAAAAGAGTAACATTCTTTTATTAAAACAAAAATGTGTACTACATTAACCTATGTATTTTTTAAACATGATGTATCCACTGTAACATGACATAATTAATTTGAGCCATTATACATTTGAGAATATTAAGCAAGTTTAGAATAATCTGTATTGTGACTTGGCATCAACAAAATTATATACAAGTATTGCAGTTTTCATTTTTTCATCTGCTCATACTTGTATGCTGGGTAATGGTGATTCTGATTAAAATTAGACTGTAGTGCTTGCTAAAAAGCTAGTAATTCCTTTTATTTTAAGGAAAATATTCTTCTGTAGATAGTGTTGATATTGTTTTTAAAAATCAATACAAGTACATACTTTAGGGGAAAACCTGCACTCATGTCACAATATCTTCTAAACATCACCACTGCAAATTTGAATTTATACAAAGCAGTAATTATATTAATTAATGGTTTCTTTCATCTTCTATGCAATTTTCACAAAGAATATTTCATCATTTTGATTTAATGGGAATGAAAAAGTCTCATAATGTGATAACAATACTGAGCCCTTGATATTGTAGTTCCCAAGATGAAAAATTATGTTCTTGACTATATATATATATGTTCTTGACTATATACATTTTTGTTTTGTTTTGAGACAGAATCTTATTCTGTTGCCTTGGGTGGAGTGTCATCATCATAGTTCACAGCAACCTCATACTCTTGGGCTCAAGCAATCCTCTTGCCTCAGACTCCCAAATAACTGTGACTATAGGAGCCCACCACAATACCCAACTAGGTTTTCTATTTTTAATAGAGACTCAGGCTGGCCTTGAACTCCTGAGCTCAAGAGATCCACCTGCCTCAGCCTTCCATAGTGCCAAGAGTACAAGGGTGTGGTTCTTAGCAAAATTTTAATCAAGGGAGTTTTTTGTGTGTGGAAAACAGTTTTTTAATTGGTTCTTCATTTAGCCCCTTGGACAACAGCTGTCCTTTATGTACTTAATATATGATTTTATTGGCTGGGTACAGTGGCTCACACCTGTAATCCTAGCACTCTGGGAGGCCAAGACGGGTGGATTGCTTGGGCTCAGGAGTTGGAGACCAGCCTGAGAAAAACTGAGGACCCCCCCCCCCGCCCCCTGTCTCTACTAAAAATAGAAAAACTGAGGCTAGTGAATCACTTGAGCCCAAGACTTGGAGCTTTGATGCCACAGCACTCTATCCAGGGCAACAGCTTAATACTCTGTCTCAAAAAAAAAAAAAAAAAAAAAAAAATATATATATATATTTGGGTTTGAATCCAGCCCGGACCTGCCAAGCAACAATGACAACTACAACCAAAAAATAGCCGGGTGTTGTGGTGGGCACCTGTAGTCCCAGCTATTTGGGAGACCAAGGCAAGAGAATCGCTTAAGCCCAGGAGTTGGAGGTTGCTGTGAGCTGTGATGCCACAGCACTCTACGCAGGGTGACAGCTTGAGGCTCTGTCTCAAAAAAAAAAAAAGAGTTCTTAAAAAAAAAATAGTAATAATATATGATCTTATTGAAGACCCACATCAGGAAACAGGTGACCATAAAGTTCACGTTAAGTTTTAAATTGCACACTACTTTAAATCCCACACGGATTTTACAGCCGCCTGTGAAGACGCTCACTCTGTGTGACACCTGACTCTAACGACCTGAGGGTGATCACCAGGTCAAAGGCTTCCCCAGGTAAAATTGTGGATGTCTAAATAGTGGTATTATTTCCCCTGGGTGTTTTTTTTTTTTTTTTGTCCCCTGTATTATTTAATTTAGTCTTGCAACTTTTTAGTTACTTAGGGTTCAGAAAGACAGAATGTAAATATTAAGTGATAAATAACATGACAATATTTTACTATACATATCATCGAACTAGGATACAGATGTCAAACAGAATTTCTGTACTCGATAACACATGTGCCCCGTGTGATAATTCTGTAGCCAGACTTTTAAGAAAGCCACATCAAGTCAGGTGTGGTGCACGCCTGTTAGTCCCAGTGACTCACGAGCCTGAGGCGAGAGGATCACCTGAGCCCAGGATTCAAGGCTGTAGTGAGCTATGATCCTCCCACTACACTCCAGAATGAGACCCCATCTCTAAAAAAAAAAAAAAAAGAAGGAAAGGAGATGGGAGGGGAGGAAAAGCCCCATTAGAATTGAATTGTATTCAAGTATAACTTCATTTTTGGATGCTTATCTCTCACATTAATTTTTATTTATTTATTTTTTGAGACAGAATCTCACAATGTCACCCTCGGTAGAGTGTCATGGCGTCACAGCTCACAGCAGCCTCAAACTCTTGGGCTTAAGCGATTCTCTTGCTCTGCCTCCCAAGTAGCTGGGACTACAGGCGCCTGCCACAATGCCTGGCTAATTTTTGTTGCTGTTATTGTTGTTGTTGTTGTTGTTGTCCAGCAGGCCCTGTCCAGGTTCTTACCCCCCAGTTCCAGTCCATGTGGCCGGTGCCCTAACCACTGAGCTACAGGTGCTGAGCCTCCCACTGATTTTTAAATCTGTTATTCTAGTCAGAGACCTCAGCCAATACTTTGGAAATTGTCAATACCATCAGTCCCTTTTAAACCAAATGATAATACCAGTGACGTAGGCCTCATTTCCCACCAAGTGTGTACTCAGGTGAACATTCTCACAGCAGGTGAGAACGGTGCCTCAGAGCCCAAATCCTGATTGCTCACCAAAGGAACGCTGGACCTCTGGGTCTCAGATCCCTGACCCTTGGAGCTCATTGAAAATGCTCATTGTCCAGCCTGAGCCTACTGATAGACACTCTCCTGAGGGAGGTGGGGGGTCTCCCCACTGTGATGCCCCTGATCCTCGGTGGTGCCTGAGGCCCCGGTACAGCAGCCTGAGCCTCACCCCAAAGGCAGGAAGGCAGCCTTGCTGGGGACAGCGGCTGACCTGGCTTTCTAGTGACAGCTGCTTGTCTCTGAAGCCCTGTCCTTTGAGGGAGCTCTGTCTCGGGCACCACTGCGAGACCAACCTTGCCCACATCTTTCTGTGGCCCTGGGCAAGGCAGAGCTGGATAATGCAGCCTCAGAATCCCAGTAATAAGAGGACAGTTCAGTCATCCTGTCTAATTTGCCCTGTAATTTAAAATTGGACAAATGCTTAAGGGTACTTTCTTTTGGAAAATCTAAGTTTGTCTTGTGGTAAAATGTCAATGCAACAATAAAGGACCATCTGTCCACACACACCCTTCATCCCAAAGCTCTCACTCACCCAACTAAGGGGACAGAGGCCAAGCTGGTGGGGCACCAGCACTGACATTCTGAAAGCTCTGAAGTCCTTTTCTCCCCCCAGCCCCTGCTTTTTCCCGTCTTCCATTATGATTGTGACCTTCACTGCCAAGGTCCAAATGCCTTGGATTTGGGGCTTTGAACTCCAGTTCTGGTTAGCAGAAGTGCAGTGGCAGCCCTCACTCCCCAGCGGGGGTCAGCACACGCACAGCTGGTCCCGGGGGCTCATGAAGAGAGATGGGGTTCATCCACAGCGAAAACGTCTGCTCTGTGGATGGACCTACAGACATCATCCCAGTGTGTGCATTAACATGTCTGCTGACAGAAGTGGCCACACCTCCCCACAGGAGAAAGCACACTGTTTCCACCCTCTTGTTGTTTATTTACGATTTCTTAGAACCGTGCTGCTGACAGCTTTCAGAATATGTGTATATGGACTAGCGTTGGGGCCATAGGTACAGACCAGGGAGGGAGAAGACTCAGGCTCCACTTCCAGGCTCTCCTCGCACGACCACATGCAGCACGTGGCCTGTTCCTTCCTCATCTGCAAAGCGGGGACAAGGCTAATCTCCCACTCCTAATGTCCACCGGGAGATTAAATGAGGTGATATCTGCAAAGAATTACTACCGAGCTCAGGGCATAGTACACGTATGGATTTTACAATTAATGTTCTACCTTAGTGGGTGAACTAGTAACACTTTAAAATAGGCTGTCGTATAAGCCAAAATGAGAGAACTTGTAGTTTTCTAAAAAGTCAGTTTTACAGTCAAATATTTTTATTTCAAGACAGTTTCCAACTCACTCTAAAATTCTGCTTTTCTTTGTTTCTTTGTTCAAGGACAGCTTCATTTTAGAAACTTCCCAAACGAATGCTTTCCTAATTACTCAAGTCTAAGAATATCAGCAGCTCTGTTGTGAATCTTTTTCATTGCTGTTAAACTTGAGTATGATTAAACATCACCCAGCCACAGAAGACTTAAGTTGTATTTCTACATCTTATTTATAGCCTGGATCTACATTAGGAATTCTGGAACTGTATCAGACCCACAGCCTAAAAAGACAAGAGTTGATGTCAAAATAGTTACTCTAAGAGAATGAATTACAGTGAAAGAAAAACCTAACTTTTGAATGAGTCTATCTAGAGCAGCAGTCCCCCACCTTCTGGCACCAGGAACTGGTTTCAATTGGAAGACTATTCTTCCATGGACTGGTAGGGAAGGGCGTTAGATTCTCATAAGGAGTGCACAGCGGTGAGCAGTCAGGCTCACGCTCCTGTGAGAATCTGATGTGGCAGGAGCTGGAATTCAGGCAGTGGTGGGAGTGACCAGAGCAGCTGTAAATACAGATGACGCTTGGCTCACTGGAGCCATGCTGCTCACCCCTGCTGTGTGCCTGACAGTTCCTGACAGGCCACAGACCAGCAGCCGTTTTTAGCCCAGGGCTGGGGAGCGCACATCTGGAGCATACATAAGTTTACTATGACATGACAGAGTTATGCTCTTGACGTTCAGCCCCTCATATGTTTTCTTTTATTTTTATCTTGAGACGTTTATAGTCTAGATTAGGCAGGGCACATCAGATGGTTGGCCAATATATTAAAAATATTTCAAATTAAATATTTCTTCTGTACGTGGATGAAAATGGAGATGCTGACTCCCTAGCAAGGATCTGGACCCAGCAGCTTCCCTCACCAGGCGGCAGGCACCAGCCCAGGCCTCCCTCCCCACCCGTCCCTCACCAGGCCGCAGGCCCAAACCAGCTCAGTCCTCCCTTCCAGACCGTCCCTCACCACGTGGCACCAGCCCAGGCCTCCCTTCCCACCTGTCCCTCACCACGTGGCACCAGCCCAGGCCTCCCTTCCAGACTGTCCCTCACCATGTGGCACCAGCCCAGGCCTCCCTCCCCACCTGTCCCTCACCATGTGGCACCAGCCCAGGGTTCCCTTCTCACCTGAGCCTCACCACAGGACAGGCCCACAGCAGCCCACACCTCCCTTACTGCCAGGCCCTGCTCCCCACTCATGTGTGCTGCCATGCAACTCAGGTTTGCATTAGCCAATCAGACATTTTCTGGGAGGCTGGCATGGGCTGGAGACTACTCAGAGAAATGACCGTGTGGGGCCAACACCAGCCTCTACCTGGATGTGGGTAGCAGGACATGCAAAGGACCACAAGGCTGCTTTGTAAGGGTGGCGGCTCTTTATTTAGCTATTATTATCCCCACTTCCAGTCCGCCCCAATACCACTGGCCTCATTTAAACACACCCCTAAATGTGAGGACAGCTCTTCACCCTCCCCCACCTTCACCCTGCACCTGCCATAGGGACAGACACACATCAGGGAGGCAAGAGGCCTGGCCCAGGTGGTTCTAAGTCATGCAGAGAGAAGTGATGGCTTAGCCAAGGTCCACAAGCAGCACGGGGTGTGTGTGTGTGTGTGTGTGTGTGTGTGTGTGTGTGTGTGTGTGTTTAGTGACAGTAAACAGAGTAAGGCCAGCACAAAAGAAATGGGTGGTGTGCAGGGGGGACGGTGTAAAAACTTTCCCAGTTGCTTTCATTTTCCAGTATTTTATGAAGCCCAATTCCTGACCCTCTGTATATGAACCACTTACCAGGGCACTGTGAGGACGCCACATTTAAGTAAGTGTGTGGTATCACAGAGATGAGGATGTGACCATGTCGGTGACATAACCAAGGTGGAAAGTTGGAACTGGGATGTTCTAATAAGTGTGGAGGCCGTGGGCTCCGAAGCCAGATCAACTTAGGGACACTGGCCGCTTATCGGCAGTGTGACCTTGTGAAGGTTACATAATCTCTCCAAATATTATTTTCTGCATTTTTATATCAAGATAATGTTTTAGAATATTTTTGTGAGAATCTAATGTGATAGTGCTTGCTGAGCTCTAGGTGGTTGTCGTGAGGATCAGACAGGCGGCAGCAGTTGTTTTAGGAGTATTAGACCGGGAAGCTGACGCAGACCACTCTCTGTAAGGTATTTCATACACCCCCAGCTGCCTCGTATCTCACTGTGGTTTGCCAAATTGCAGCCTCCAAAATTATCCACATCCTCATCCCCAGAACCTGTGAGTATGTTTCTTACACAGTGAAAGAGACTTTGCTAATGTGATTAGCTTAGGGATTTTGAGATGAGGAGGGAAGCTTGGGTTATCCAGGTGGGTCCCATGGAATCGCAGGCCTCCTTAAGGAAGGGGCCGGCGGGTTAAGAGCGAGAGAACCGTGAACCGGAACGGAGGTCGGAGTGACGCAGAGCCACCGGTCTAAGGGTGGGTGGCCTGTACTGCCACCAAAGGTAAGGAACAGTTCTCTCCTGGAGCTTCCACAGGAATAGTCCTACCGCCCCACTTCAGACTTCTGAACTCCAGGTGGGTAAGATAATAAATTTGTGTTGTTGTTAGACACTATGTTTTTAGTGATTTATTATAGTAGAAATGGGTGATTGTTTGTAACGGTGAGAATCTAGTTTCTGAAATTGTCTGCACTGTGACACCACTGCACTCTAGCCCCAGGCAACAGAGATGAAACAGTGACTCAAACAATGAAATAGAATAAAATTGTACATGCTGGGTGTTTAGAAAGAAAGAAATTGTGAGAGTGACATAAAGTGGAAAAGAAAGCTTCGTGGGACTTAAAACATCAATGAAATTATTTTTAAGGAAAATTTGACATGCAGTTTTAAAACTAAAATCAGAAGATGGTGATACCACTTCTTGGTGGTAAAGTAGTAGTAATTCTAGAGAAATACAGGAAACGGAACAAGGGTTGATAAATTTGGTTATCAGCAAACACACACCTGGTGCTTACCCTGCTATGCATCACCTCAAGGCTTTTTTTTTTTTTAATCTTTTTAGAGGCAGGGCCTCTAATCTGTCACCCCATCTGGAGAACAGTGGGGTGACCATTCCTTACTGCAACCCTGAACTCCTGGATTCAAGGGATCCTCCCACCTCTGGCTCCCAAGCAGCTAAGAAAATGTGCCAACATGCCCGGCTTTCAAAGCCTTTATTTAAAAAAAAAAAAAATCTTTGATGGCCCTTCTTAACTATTGAGTTGGACTTGAAAATGTCTAAGATCTCTTTCAGCTGTAAAGTCCTGCAGTAAACCACAAACCAGAAAACACAAGTACCAGTAATTTACCCCTCAATGATGGATCATTCCTAGTCTTTCCGCGGGAGGAATGCGCCTGCATCCACGTTACTACCACTAGATGGCAAAGCTAGCCCAATAATGCAAATCTAAGCAGGCGTTAAATGGTTTACATTCACCCAGCTGTGAAATAGATGTTATTTTTTAAAACTTGTGGGATTCCATAGGGGGGGAAATGTCTAACTGGCTAATAATAATATACAAGATAGTTGTCTCATATGGAATTTATTACATTTAGAAAACCCACCTACAGACCACTGAGCCCATCCTGATGAACTGAGAGCTGATAGTGTCTCCAGCCAGACAATTTTTTGGCGGGTGGTTTTCCAAAAACAGTCAAAGTGCCAGCACTCTTGCACCGTGACCCACAGCACTGCTAAATAGTCCCCCAAACGTGCTGTAATGCGATTCAACACTAGGAAAATCTTGAACTTGCCAAATAGTTTACACATGTTTATCAAATACTTTATAATCCATTACTAAAGGATAAGCTCTACTCTGATTCTATGCTGAAAATAAATGGCAAGAAAGTTCACTGACAGTGAGAGCCAGATTCAAAATAGCATACTTCAGCACAATTTTCAAGTTCAGTTTCAAGAACAAAGGCAAACTCATGTCTGCTTTAAAAGTTTGGCAGTACTTGAGGGAGAGGAAGATGGTAGACTTACACAGTTGATTGTGTTATAGTAACACACAACTTCTGCTTCTCATCACAATAAAAAGTAAAACCCCCTTTGATTTTTTTTTTTTTTTTTTAAAGCTATTTTTCCAGGACATACCCATCTCAATTCTCCGATGGATGTGCTGTGTGTAAATCCAATGTGGGGCAAATGGCAGTATTATGGGAACCCCCGAGGGAACACTTTCCTGTCCAGCCTCATGAAGTACTCAGTGTGTGGCTGGAGACATGTTTTTCAAATTGGCCTTTGAAAGTAAAGAATATTTGTAAAGGCTTGCTACTTTCCGGGCTTTAAATCATCCATGGTCATAATGTTTTTCACTAGTCATACATCAATTTTACCCATATGTAGCTTTAAAATTGTCTTGTATACCACTAATTTGACCTGTTTCCTAACCTCTCCATCTCATATTTTTAATCTGCAAAGTTAACTCTGTGCTAAGATGAGGTAGTTTCATCCTCCAAAAATTCTGAGCCTGGTCCTACTATTAAAATGCAATATTCTTGGGGTGGCACCTGTGGCTCAGTGGGTAGGGTGCAGACCCCATAGACGGAGAGTAGCAAGTTCAAATCCAGCCCCGGCCAAACTGCAACAAAAAATAGCCAGGCATTGTGGCAAGCTTCTGTAGTCCCAGCTACTGGGGAGGCTGAGGCAAGGGAATCGCCCTAAGCCCAGGAGTTGGAGGTTGCTGTGAGCTGTGACACCACAGCACTCTACTGAGGGTGACAAAGTGAGACTCTTGTCTCTTAAAAAAATAAATAAAATGCAATATTCTTGTTGGATATTTGCGCATTGGGCAGAAAAGACTAATTTATTCAGTAGGGAAACTTACACTAGCAATTGTTTATTTTAACATATAATACATACTGTGTGTCAAGCGTGTGCTTAACAATTTCATGTTTAAAAACAAAAGATCCTGTTTTTTTTAGAGACAGTTTCACCTTACTGCCCTCAGTAGAGTGCTGTAACGTCACAGCTCACAGCAACCTCCAGCTCTTGGGCTTAGGCGATTCTCCTGCCTCAGCCTCCCGAGTAGCAGGGACTATGGGTACCTGCCACAACACCTGGCTATTTTTTCTTGCAGTTTGACTGGGGCCGGGTTTGAACCCGCCACCCTCGGTATATAGGGCCAGCGCCCTACTCACTGAGCCACAGGCACCACCAGACATAAAAGATTCTTAAAACCATACAGGTTTCCCTGCTGCCTGGAAGAAAAGTGGGGAGGCTATCACATCCACTCCTCATACGAAAGGAACTCCTCTGATATTTCCTAATAAGAATAAAATTCCATAGGATGACTGGCCACTACTTTCAAGCCTAAACCTTTACGTGGCTGGGATTTCACTTTCTGTCTTAATTATAAAGCAGATTCTAATTATAATTGTCCAGGCAGCAAATTATGACTTTTATAATCCTCTGTAGAGACAAGTGTACTGGGGTGACTTAGATGTAACCGGCAGCTTCTTTTCAAATCCATGACGGTGTGGAGAGCAATCAGGTGGGAATATTTTTACATCTTTAAAATGTCTTCTGATCAGAAAATTCAAGACTATCAAAAATAGAGGCAAAGGCAAGAATAGCCGAGCGGGAAGCCCCGGCCACCGGCTCCTCTGCGTCGCCCCCGTCCCACTCCAGTTTCCCTGGGGTTTAAGGTGCCGCCACGGCTCCTGGTGTCACCTGCTCGTTTTCTCAGCGGCCCCACTGCTCCTCTCCTGACCCCTGAGGCCAGGTGACAGGGGAAGGGGCGCTGAGGCAGTGACCTGCCCAGAGGACCTTCCAGGAATGGGGTTATACCTTTGTCAATGGCATCTGCTAATAATCACAAAAGGAGAGGCCCCCCGCCCGTACTGCTTAAGTAGAAAGAATTCCATTTCTATCCCAACACGAGCCCTGTTGCTGTTCGGATTAAACCTCGCAGGGATCTCAGCTCACTCAGCCTCTGAGGGAAGGGAGTTCGCCAAGGACGGAAGGTGCTGAGTCTCAGTAGTTAAAGCCCTTCAAAGACGCTCCCGGGTCCCGCGGGGCTCTGCTCACCTGTGCGCCCCACTTGCTGCGCGCGCTCCCGGGGATCCCGGGGCTCCTGGGGCTCTGCTCACCTGCTGCGCGCGCTCCCGGGGGTCCCGGGGGTCCTGGGGCTCTGCTCACCTGTGCGCCCCACCTGCTGCGCGCACTCCCGGGGGTCCCGGGGCTCTGCTCACCTGTGCGCCCCACCTGCTGCGCGCACTCCCGGGTCCCGCGGGGCTCTGCTCACCTGTGCGCCCACCTGCTGCACGCTCGGAGTTGAGGGGGACCGTGAGCGGGGCGCGGCTGTCCGGAGCCCGCGGAGCCCGCAGAGCTGTCGGTCTGAGGCTGGAGCTGCCAGCGCAGAGCGCAGAGGAGGCGGCGCTACCCGGAGAGTGGCGGGAAGGGGGGACCCAGGGGAAAGGGCGGAGCTGGGACCGCCCCAGAGTGGGCTCACCCTGGATCGGGCGCGGAGCAGGCTCGCCAGAAGCGCCTGTCCCTGTGCTAGGGACACCCCTCAAACAGTGTCATAAGATGCTCTATAGGAGGTGGGGAGCCCCCAGTCTGCTGTGAGACCCCGACATCGGCCTAGGGGGCAGAAGGGGGGACCCCGCTGCCCGGCCCAGCCAAAGCAGGTCTCAGACCATCCCTGGACCCACAGGCCCCAGGGCCACCCGTCCTGTGCTGGCCTCAAGCTCGAGGGCCACCTCCAGACCAGGAGGGGACAGGGGGCACTCCCAGAGCATGAGGGTGGGTCAGTGTCCATCTGTCCAGAAAAGGCCGCTTGTCCTACTTAGGAGAGTCTTAAGTCTCCGCCCCACCGCCCTCCTGCAGGCCCCTCTCCCATCCTCCCCTCCCCTCCCGCCTGCTTCATCCCCGCCCCTAGCAGAGCAGCCAGGGAGAAGGGGGTGTCATTTCCTCAGCATCCACTGAGCTAAGGGGGTGGGGGGACTCAGAAGAATGGGGTGTCATTTCCTCAGCATCCACTGCACTGAGCGGGTGGGGGGACTCAGAGAAGAAGGGGGTGTCATTTCCTCAGCATCCACTGCACTGAGGGGGTGGGAGCTGCCAGAAACTCGGTCATGGCCCTCAGACCAGCGCTCACAGACCCGCAGCCAGGTGCAGGCAGGACCTGGCCACTTGGCTCAGTGGTGAGTTACTGCGTTTCTCAGGCATCTATGAATTTTCTAACAGAATGAAATTGTGACACACATACCATCATGTCTCCGGATACAAGGGGAACTGGCTCCAGGACCCTGGCTGCACCCAAGTCCCTCTGTCCACTAACCTGTGGGAAAAGTCAGCCCTCTGTCTACCTGGGTTTTGCCCAAGATTTCCATATTTTCTAGTCATGTTTGGTTAAGAAACATCCTCTTCTAAGTGGACCCAAGCAGTTCAGGATCAACTGTGTATACGGTTTGCTTATTAGCTATCTTCACACATAACATTGTCACATATGCGTTTGTCTGTGTCATTAATATCTAATGGTAATTTTTAGCTGGTGTAACAATTCTGCTCTATCTCAACAATTAGATTGTAATATTCATGTGCTGCTTTGAACACCACCAGCTCCCACAGGGCCTGCATACAGTAGGTGCTAAGTATTGTTGAACTTTAAAAGTTTCCTAGTCAGCCAGAGTGTGGGGAAGTTGGTGAGAAAGCCCAGGACACAGGGTGAGAGCCCTGTCTGCCACCGACTGGAGGTGATAGCCCCCACCCCCACCCCCACCCCCGGCCTCAGCTTCCCCCATCTGCCATCAGCAGGCTGAGCTGCAGGAGTGTGGGGGCTGCATTGTCAGTGGGAGACCCTTATAGCTATGTGAGAAGGACTAGACCCAGGTCTGGTTTCCTTAAGCCAGTTGGCTCCCTGCCAGCCCCACACAGAGCCAACCTCCAGGGCAGTCCACCCCTCCGTGACCTTTCACCTCTGCCCTCCAGCTCTTCATTTCTGGACCTGTTCAGGGTCACCTTAGCATCCCCTGTGTTTCTCTATCTGGTCCCAATGCCTGATGCTTGCTGCTTATCAGGTTCCAGGATTCTGGCTTCTCTTAATCCTCATTCCTTCTTCAGGCCTTGTCCAGTACCCACCCCACCCCAACCCCATATTTTCTTAGCTTGCTGTGAGTGATTCAGACCCATTCTGAAGCGTATCCCAACCCACTCCTGTTATGATGGTCCTACAATCTTCCAGTGTTCCCTGACCAACTCTCCATATGGGGCGACCACTTTGCACAATATAACTCCTACCATATTAGGAGAAAATGCAATGCAGGGAGTGTTATCAATTTTTAAAAACTTGTAACAAAGCTTCCAGAATCTTTCCCCAGCGCGCCTCACCTTCATCTTCTAATATGTGGCTATTGTGAACAAAGGTTTTACTGACATAGCCCAAGTCCTCTGCTCATTCACCAGCAGAATTCATAACTGCCCATCCTTCGTGAAGACCCTGCTTAATAGGGACATTTGTATGTTTCTCCAGAAATGGGACCAAGAGATCCTGAACACATCGCTTGTCACATTTTGGGTCATTAGTGATACTTTGTCCTCTGCAGAAGACAATGGTGACCACCATCAGGCCCAGCTATGATTAAGGCCACTGAGCCTTGGTCCTAGAATGGATTTCCCAAGAGACTCAGACCAAAATAGCAGAGCCCCCTCTCCAATGCTAAATCGTATTTGTCACGGAAATGTACTTGGAAAGTTTTAGCTATGGAAAGACAGGAAGAGCTGTTGCACAGTCTGTGGTCAGATGGCCTGGTGATGACTCAACTTTGTCAAAGGTGCATAACTTGCTGGGGCCGGAATCTCCTCTGTTAATTTTTAATCCCAAACTTTTATCTAACCCCTTTATTCCTTAGATAGGATGGTTCCGCATGTTTAGAACCATCTTAAGCTTAACCCCTAGGTTAAGGTCGACTGGGGAAACAAGGCAGATGTAATAAGGTAAGATGACATTCCCCTAAATGGCCTCTATCCTCATAGAGGCCACCGACGGTCAGCTAATTGGAGGAACAGGTGCTGCCTCTCCAGAAACCTGCAGAACCATTGACTTGTCCTCTTGTGTGGCCCAAGGGCGAGCAGCAATGCATTCCTGACAGAGATCTGAAAATTGTCCCCACAGCAGCCCTGGTGCAGCACCCTGCCCCCCGGCTCTGGCACTTGGGCCTGTCCTCCCCAGGGGGCAGTGTTGGTCTCTCATTTGTACCAGCCCTGGTCTGGGAAATGGTCTCACTGTTTGGGAAATGCTTGTTTCTGTGTCCACCTCCCACACAGGACCACACAACTCCTGTGTGTCCAGCACCGAGCACAGCTGAGGGTGCTTCCCTCCTGTTACCTGAGAAAAGTGAAGGGCACTGGGAGTGTCCAGAATCCGGAGTGGCCACTCCTTGCACCTGTCGTTCACACACAGCACAGACAACAACCAGAAGAAACTGGGATTCCCCAGAAATCACTGAAACTTACTTAACCTACACCTCCCTAGAGAAGCATAAACGGGAAGCCTGAGGAGGGCGAGAGCTCCAGGGCGTGCAGGCAAGGCTGAAACTCTGCACCCCACCACGAGTTCTCTCAGGACTCCATGGGGTGGAAGACCACTCCGGAAAAGTGGGATTCCTAGAGGTGTGAGGTGGGACTAACAGGCAGAATTATTTATAATCTGAGCTTAAAATTTCATGATAGATTTTTGTTTATTTTTTTGAGATAGAGTGTATAATACATTTTTAAAAATTTATTGGGTGGCATCTGTGGCTCAGTGGGTAGGGCGCCGGCCCCATATACTGAGGTTGGCAGGTTCGAACCCAGCCCCAGCCAAACTGCAACAACAACAAAATAATAGCTGGGTGTTGTGGTGGGCACCTGTAGTCCCAGCCACTCGGGAGGCTGAGGGAAGAGAATCGCCTAAGCCCAGATGTTGGAGGTTGCTGTGAGCTGTGATGCTACAGCACTCTACTGAGGGTGAAAAAGTAAGACTCTGACTCTAAAAAAAAAAAAAAATATATATATATATATATATAATTACATGGGATTTGGTTATGGAAATGGTGATAAATAAGCAGAGCACATGAGCAAAGCTTCAGTGAAAACCTTCATCAGGCTCAAACCACAGCTTCAATCACGAATCCAGTGACAGAGCAAAGGCTCCTCCTATGAGGCCCCTGGATAAGGCACTGAGCTACCTGACAACAGGACAGTCAGTGCGAATATGTTCGGGGTTAGAAGGACCTAGATTTGAACCTGAATCCTGCCACTTACTGCCATGTGATTGGGACAACTTAACCTCTCTGTTCCCTCATGTGAAAATATGTCATAAAACTCACCTGGAAGAGCGGTTTAAGGGGCAGATGTAAGAGGTAGGAGAGCAGCCCCACCTGTAGCCTGGCACAGGGCAGGTGCTCAGAAGTAGAGCTAGAATTCCGAGTCCAGGGCCCTGGAGAGGCAGTCACCACTGCAACTCCCAGTGAGAGCGGATACCTGAGAAGGGTGAGGTCTAGGAGAACAGGGCTTCTCAAGGAGACCACAAGGATACACCTGCAGGGTCCTCTCCATGGTGACTCAGCTCTTAGGAATTTATAAACTTAACTTCCTGGAACTTGGAAATTCCAAGTTCTGTGAAATCCTGTAGTTCTGTAAGGGCTGGAATAGCATCTCCCGCTTGATTCAAACTGGCCAATGAGAAGGGTACCTGTGGGGTGGAACTTTTTGACTGTCAATAGAAAGGGAAAGACAGAGCCAGTCCAGGAGCACGGCCATTTGGAATTCTTCTATGCCATGAGCTCCCAGCTGGTGAATAAAGCCCTTCCTCTTACAAACGTGGTGTTTGGGTGCTCTTTCTCTCCATCAGGCCTGGTCTTCCTGCAACACCAGGAGAGACGGTGGACCTGGGTGCCTCTAATGTCACTTTCATGTCATCCTCTGCCTTTCCTTTCTCATTATGTCCTGAGACTCTGACCAGCTCCAGAGACAAAGCGTCAGTTAAATCAACCCTCATAACATCTGAGTGACATCAGGTGGATGAACAAACAGCAGGTGGTCATCAGTGAGGAGAGGACAGATGTGGACAAGAGCAGAGAGAGATGGGAGCGGCCAGCAGCCTGGGCCACACTCCATCCTGCAGGACAAAAGTTTCAGATCGCAGGTGTTTAATTGGAAGGTTTCCATTAAAATCCTGAGTTCTAGGTTTATTGTAAAAAAATAATAGGCAAGTCAGGTCCACATTCCCTGGTGGCAATCGTCAGTGAGAGCTGAGCAGGAGCTGGCAGTCTAGAGAGACGGGTGGTGTGGCCAATCCTTCCTGCCGGCTCCATATCCAGACTGTCTGGGTTTCCATCTGTCCTCTCCAGGACAGGATTCCTTATCTTACTGTTTAGCTCAGGATGCTATTTGCATGGTAGGGAGCTGCCAGAAAAGTTTAGCACATTTGCATATGTATCAGAAAGACAGTTCTGGAACCTGAGGGAATTGTTGAAAGATAAAGAGATGTAAAAGAGAAGAATTAAACTTGTAGCAGAAAGCACAGCTCAGAGGATTTTACAGTAGTTCAGGCTGATCTTATGAAAGTTTGAACTAGGCAATAGCCCTGGAGTTGGGGAGGGGACAGATCCAGAGATGAATTAGGGACAAAACTGAGTGGGCTGATGGCTGAACATAGAGAATAAAAGAAGGAAAGGGAAAATTTAAGAGCTCAAAATAAGACCATGTGCAAGGATATTTATTGCAACCATTTTTGCATAGCAGTGTTGCAGGAAGATGAGGCCCAATGGAGAGGAAGAACACCCAAACACCATGTTTAAAAGAGGAAGGACCTTATTCCAGCTGGTGGAGTGATGGCAGACTAGTCTGAATGGCTGTGCTCCCCAACCGGCTCAGTCTTTTCCTTTTTATCTCTAGTCAAAAGTTCCAGCCAGCAAGTGCCTTTCTCATTGGTCAGTTTAAATCAAGCTAGAGAAGCAGGCTTGAGCTTTCATAGAAGTAGAAGCAAGCAGTTAGTTTCCAGGCCCCAACAAGCTAAGTTTCTACAAATTCCTAACAGCTGAGGACCTTGCAGGAGTATCCTTGCGGCCTCCTTGGAAAGACCTTTGTTCTCTCAGACCTCCCTTTTCCTGGGTATCCTCTCTCAGCAGTAGAAAAATGGAACTAAAGTGAATGCCCATCAGGAGGGTGTACCTACACGTTGGGGCCTGCTGTACCAGGAATAAACGCCATCCACCCAGCTGCATTAAAGGGAGCTGCTCAGAAGGCAGTTACATGAAATGCAGGGTGGGGCCAGGCACGGTGGCTCACCCTGTAATCCCAGCACTCTGGGAGACTGAGGTGGGTGGATTGCCGGAGCTCACAGGTTAAAGACCAGCCGGAGCCAGAGCGAGACCCCATCTCTAAAAATAGCCGGGCTATGTGGCAGGTGCCTGTACTGGGGGGCTGAGGCACGAGGATTGCTTAAGCCCAAGAGTTTGAGGTTGCTTTGAGCTATGATGCCATAGTACTCTACTGAGGGCAACAAAATGAGACTATGTCTCAAAAAGATAAAAAATTTTTTAAAAATGCAGGGAGGAACCTGGGTAAGGTAATCAATCCCTTGGATAGATAAGCAATGCCAAGAAACTTACATATACAGATATGTACACATACATGTACATGTATGTGTATGATGTGATAAGGGAGTAGGTATAGACAATATTACATGGTATTTTCAAATGTGGGAGTAATAAGAGGAAGGAAGTCAGGATAAAGCAAAAAATCTGCATTAAAAATTGTTTTTGAATTTTTTTTTTTTTTTTTTTGTAGAGACAGAGTCTCACTTTACTGCCCTTGGTAGAGTGCCGTGACATCACAGGACTCACAGCAACCTCCAACTCCTGGGCGTAGGCGATTCTCTTGCCTCAGCCTCCCAAGTAGCTATGGGGACCTGCCACACTGCCTGGCTATTTCTTTTGGTAGCAGTTTGGCCAGGGCTGGGTTTGAACCTGCCACCCTCGGTATATGGGGCTGGCGCCCTGCCCACTGAGCCACAGGTGCTGCCCAGTCTGAGTTTTCTTATTTGAAAAATGGGGATGATAATCTCAACCCTGAAAGGTCATTCTGGGGGTCGAGGAAAAAGAGACCCCTGACGCTGCTGGCCCATGGCTGGCTCCCTGCAGACGGCAGCTGGTCTTCAACATCGCACTGTTGATGATTCCAGCCACAGCCTTGGTTCCTCCCTAACGTCCAAACAGCCCCCTCTCCAGTCTCCTCACTTTTCCTTCCCACTCCCTCCTCTTCCTCTTCCTCTGATTAGCTGACTGGACTTCTTAGTTTAAAACGTAGTTTCAAACCCCTTGGCCACGTTGAATTTACCAAATAAAAGCTCTTTTTTCATTAACTTTCTGCAAGTTTTGTTTGTTCTGCCAAGTTTTACCCTCAAGGTAAAGAGAGAGAGTAAATGAGATTTGGGAGTGACAGCATTAGCAGAGGCCAGGCGAGGACAGAGTTGCTGCTTCCTTCCCCCCAAATTTAGTGGAAACAAATTTGAACTTCTGATACAAATATGATCAAACTGTTTTTAAAAAACTAAGATCACTCTATTTGTTCAGTGTCTGCGCTCCTGGAGAACCAAAGGTACAGGTTGTTCTGGGTAAGGCTGTGCTCTGTTGACATTGAAATACCTGAAGGTGTTACAGTTATAGCTAAGAAATTCCACATAAGACAGGATAAAATTTAATCATTTGATTTTCTGAGTTCATTCCTTTATTTCTGGATAGATCAGTAATATTAGAAAGATGTGTAAATACATTTGCAAATGCAAATGCAAATCTTGTTTCCCTGGACTCTCGGCCCCTGGATCAGAGGACACTGCACCGGAGTCTGTCCTTGCCCTGAGATTGTCAAAAGGGGCAGCGGGGAGCTGAGCTTTGGTAGTTCTTGAATTTTTGATTCTTTTTTCATATTTTATCTGTGTAAGAATTTCTGAATAGAGTTTACTTTTTGTGTGTCTCTGAATTACTTTAAACTTCTTTAAAAGCAGCATTTTCGACATTTTTGAAAATAAACCTTCAGATGTGGCCACTTTTGGGAAAAATGCTACTCAATTTGGCTTCTATGATTCACATATAAACAGAAACCAGCCTTTATTTATACTGCCTCAGACACCGACATGTCGGCCCGGGTGGTTCTTTGCCGTCTGGGTGGTTAAGACAGTCACCAGCGTCCAGCCGCTGCCCACTGGACGGAGGCAGTGGTACCTTCTGCCCCACCCTCAGTGTGATGACCCAAAATGTCTCCGGATGTCACCACATATCCCTTGAGAGGCACATTTGTTCCTCATTTACTGCCACTCACTATCCCGGACATTTTTTGCACAAGTAGTTTATTTTATTTACTCTTCATAACCAAGACTATAAGAATTCAGAGGTAATTTTCCCAAGGTCATCCAGTGTGTTAGTGAGTGGGTTCCTGGACTGAAATTCCAGCTGGTGTAATTCCACAGCTCACCTCTTTTAGAGAGTATGCTGGAAAAAACAAAAGGAAGAGAGCAGAGAGCCAACTTAGGTTTAAGATTTCTGAAAACAAAGTTAATGCTGAGTGCTGTTCCTTCCTAATATTTTTCCAAACCCTCAACCCCCGCCCTTGTCCCCAGGACACACTCGCTGTTGTCACCAGCTCCCAATCTTAGCCTCCAACACATATCTCACTTTTCCCCGAGAGACCAAAGCTATGTGACATCAGCTTTTCTTTTCTTCTTCTTCTTTTTTTTTTTGAGACAGAGTCTCACTTCGTTGCTCTCCTTAGAGTTTCATGGCATCACAGCTCACAGCAACCTCAAACTCTTGAGCTTAAGCGATTCTCTTGCCTCAGCCTCCCAGGTAGCTGGGACTACAGGCACCCACCACAATGCCCAACTATTTTTTGTTTGTAGTTCTCATTGTTTTGCAGGTCTAGGCTGAATTCAAACCCACCAACTCCTGTGTGTGTGGCTGGCATCCTAGCCGCTGAGCTACAGGCACCAAGCCAGACATCAGCTTTTCTATCTTCATCTCAAAATTCTTCAGCACCTAACCCATTCGTTTCCGTCCTTCCCCATCCTTCTTTCTAAGGTCCTGGACCATGCCCTTCCCCTTCTCTCTGACCTTGCTCCTGAATTATCTCTGCTGCACATTATCCCTGAGTCTTTAGTTCTTCCCTGAGCCTGAAAACACACTTATGCTGCCATAATGGGCACTTTCAAATGTCAGCCTGGCTAGGCACAGTACCCAGATAGTTGGTCAAACGTTGTTCTAGGTTTTTCTGTGAAGGTATTTTTCAGATGAGATGAACATTTGAACCAGTACACTTTGAGACTGCACTGCACGATGTGAGTGGCCCTGATCCAATTGGTTGGAGGATCTAGTGAAAAAAGACTGACCCCTCAGTGGAGGAGGGGTTCTGCCTTGCACATCAGCCACTGCTCTTCCCTGAGTCTCTAGCCTGCTGGCCTACCCTGCAGATTTTTCATTTGTCAACCTCCATAATTGCATGAATAAATTCCTTAAGATAAATTTCTCTATCCTGAATATATATGCTATTGGTTCATTTTCTCTGCAGAACTCTTCCTAAAAAAATCCTTTCCCCTGAAGCTACTTTGCATCTAGATTCAAATGCCCCCTTCTCCACCAAGCTCTACTGACCTCCTTCCTTCCTCTGCTGGTATTACTCTCACAGCCATCAGAGGTGGTGTTTAAATTGTCAGGAATTTTGCACTGTGAGGACCAAGACCTAATCTGTTTCATGTTCATATTTCCCAAAGTGTCTACCAAGGTAACTTGGACATAGTGGGCAATTAAGTTTATTGATACAAAGTGTCAAACTCTAAATGATGTTGAAAATAATTGAAACTGAAAAAAATACAGTAATAAGCATTTCCTTGTAGATATTTCTGAACATAGATGTTTGATTTTGAAATTTGTTTATTAAAAACAATTGTTCTGGGAAATTTAGTCCTGTTTTCTTTTCAAAGTGTTTTCTGGAATTGCAATAATCAAGAGTTGCAGCTGCGTGTGGTGGCTCACACCTATAATCCCAGCACTCTGAGCTCGTAAGTTCGTAGAGACCAACCTGAGCAAGAGGGAGACCCTGTCTCTAAAAATAGCCGGGCATTGTGCAGGTACCTGTAGTCCCAGCTACTGGGGAGGCTGAGGCAAGAGAATTGCATGAGCCCAGGAGTTTGAGGTTGCTGTGAGCTGTGACACTACAGCACTCTACTGAGTGTGACAAAGTGAGACTCTATCTCAAAAGCAAAAAAAAAATTTAGAGTTGCAATAAAAGAGAGACCCAAAGCAGAGACCAGTAGCTTTGTCTGTAGAACTGCAAGTTCAGAGGAATTATTAGCCTGATCCAAGTGGTGATGGACAGACATGGGGGAGAGAAGCAACAGATAATTTTTAAACTTGCCTACAAGTTCAATGCCTCCACCCTCCTTATAATGCCTGCTGTACCCACAAAATACTAGAATGTTAGGGGGAAAATTGAATTGTGTCTTTAGGGTTTTTTTTTTTTTTTAATTGATAATGAAAAAAGAAAAAGCAATAGAGTTCAGAGAAAGTATTTCTGATGTTAGTGAAAAATAGTATTATTGGATGGAATTTTGACTTTTAAGCTAGAAACCAGAAAATGAGTTTTGAAACAGAAACATATTTTTAGAGAACTATAAGGAGCTTTTAAAAACTCTGCAGGGATTCACCACTGATGTTTTTAAAAAGCTTTCTGCAATACTGAGTGCCCTAACTTAAAGAGAGAAAACATTACCCACAGTAAAAAAATCACTGCAAATCAAGTCACTTTCATTTTTATATCTGCCTGGGTTCTACAGTCCTTACACAGATTTGTAATATTTTCCCAAGATTTTAACTACAAAATCTCCAAACTTCCATCCTTCTATTCATGCTGTTTTGAAAATACTTGTCGGAGTAAGTTGCAGACATGAGTTCCCTTTCTCACAGCCCTGTGAACTAACTCTGTGTGTACAAGGCCGGCTCAGTGTTCAGAAATCAAAGTCCTCCTTCCCATGAACAAGCTAAAGAAAGAGCATCATAGGATCATGGCCCTGATGCAGAAAGCGCCTTTACAAAATCCCGTCCACCTTCCTGATAAGACTCTCAGGAAACTGGAAGTAGAGAGGAGCGTTCTCACCTTGATAAAGAGCATCAGCATGCCACATACTCTGGAGCTGGCCAGTTTGAACCCAGCCCAGGCCTGCCAAAAACAATAGCCCAGCATTGTGGTGGGTGCCTATAGTCCCAGTAGCAGGCACAGGTCACACGCTGGTCCTCCCAGCTACCCAGGAGGAAGTGGTGGGGACGTCCCTTCAGCCCAGGAGTTTGAGGCTGTAATTGTAGCAGGAGCTCACGCAGACAAAAAGACTCTAAGGCACCAGTTGAAAGAGGAAGTGGCTTTATTCACCAATCAGGACTCTTGGCGGACTAGCGTCCCCAAAACCAAGCCCACCAACTCAAATTCTGGCTGCCTTTTTGTACATTTTTAGGGCTTGGGTGGACGTGAAAATCTTGTGGTTCAGGGAAGGTCAGGCCAGCTCATGCCCTTGGTGCAAGGCCACCCATCCTCAAAGTCAACAGACGGTCAAGGAAGTTACAAGGTTACTACATGGGCTCAACATGCATCCTCTGAAGGGCATGTCAATAACAGGAACATCTGCTGCAGTGGGGGTTGTAATTAGGAGTTTCATACTTTTTGCAGATGGCCTGGCTAATGCCTGTGCAGGGTTTGTTCTGCTTCTATCCCCTGCCTCATAATGAGTTGTGACCACACTACTGCACTCCAGACTGGGCAGAAGAGACCATGCCCCTAAAAAATAAAAATGTTTTAAAAAATTGTATTAAGCTCAGCACTTGTAGCTCAGTGGCTAGGGCACCAGCCACATATTCCGGAGCTGGCCGGTTTGAACCCAGCCCAGGCCTGCCAAAAACAATGACAACTACAATCAAAAAATAGTCCAGCATTGTGGTGGGTGCCTATAGTCCCAGCTACTTGGGAGGCTGAGGCAAGAGAATCGTTTAAGCCCCAGAGTTTGAGGTTGCTGTGAGCTGTGACATCACAGCACTCTACCAAGGATGATAAAGTGAGATTCTGTCTCAAAAAAAAAAAAAAAAAAATCATACTAAATTGTGAGAAACTGACTCTTTCCTCCTAAAATTGGGAACAGAGCAAGGATTTCTACTCTCATCCCTCTTTCCTATTCAACTTCATTTAGGAAGTCCTAGTTATAGGACTTACAGTAAGACAAGACAAGGACAGAAAAGGTATGTAGATGTCGGTGCAACTTGACACAAAATAATGACACCTACTCAGTCCCTTTGCAATGGACTGAGGGGCCCCGGAGAGGCCAACACCAGCCAGCCCCCTTCGCAGGGAGACAAGGGGGTGGCCCTTCCCCATGACCTACACGTTTTATCCTACACGACCTACTACAATTTTATCAAAATCTCAGGCATGAGAAAATACAGCACAGGGGCAAGTTTCATAGAGTCAAGGTTAAGAAACAAGTTTTTCTTTAACTGCATAATTAACTCCTAACACATTCTGTTTACTGCCACTTTTTTTTTTTTTAGAGAGACAGAGTCTCACTTTATCACTGTCAGTAGAGTGATGAGGTGTCACAGCTCACAGCAACCTCCAACTCCTGGGCTCAGGCAATTCTCTTGCCTCAGCCTCCTGAGTAGCTGGGACTACAGGCGCCTGCCACAATGCCTGGTTATTTTTTGTTGCAGTTTGGCTGGGGCTGGGTTTGAACCCGCCATTCTTGGTATATGGGGCCGGCGCCCTACTCACTGAGCCACAGGCACCGCCCTACTGCTTAACCTCAGCTTTATCACTGGTAAGTGTGACTTAGGCCTGGACAGTAAGCCGTATCTAGCAAGTGTTGTTTTCCATCCTCTGGGCCAGCAGCGATGCTGGGGTTCTGTCCAGATTACTCTGTTCCTAGTGCCTAGAACTTTTAACCCAATGCTCTGTCCTACATGTCGATCAGAAGGAAGAAATAAAACAGTTTTTGTTTACAGATGAATGAAAGCCTGTGTGGAAAATACCAAAGAATCAACAAAAAAACTTTTCTGGAATTAACAAGCGAAGACAATAAGGTGGCAGAACACAAAGTCAGTGTACAAAGGTCAGTTATTTTCCTATCATGCCAGCAATAAGCAAATGAAATTTTTATGAGACAGTCTCACTATGTTGCTCAGAGTGGACTTGCGCTCCTGCCTCAGATTCCAGAGTTGCTGGGATGATAGGAGCATGTCCCCTGATTCAGCAATTGGAATTTGAAGCTAAAAAGGCAACAACAATTATGTTGGCACTGAAAAAAATTCAAAAATTTAAAAGGAAATGGTTAGTGTGTTGGATGCTGGAGGAAAGGCCATCCTGGTTGGAAGGAGACAGACAGCTTGATTAGATTAGGTTCTACTGTTTGGTGGAAGGTAGAACTTATGAGTGATAAAATGGGGTAACTAGCTGAGGCGGCTTTCAAGCAAGATGGTATAGTTGCAACCTGGCTTCTCACTACTGCTTGCAATAAAATGCAAAAGGAGAGGCAGGAATTGAATGTACTGCTAAGCAAAAAGGAACCAGAATGTGAAAATTGAAGATCTGAAAAATTCTCAGCCTATTCATATTTCAAAAAAAAAAAAAAAAATGCTGAGCATGTTCTGGAGAGAGCACCAAGAGTATCACTGGACAGTCTCTCCCTAAGGAGATTACCATCGAGTTAATCAGCCATTTCAGCAGCAGCTAGGAATAGAGAGGGGGTTATACCAGCAGAGACCCTGCAAGTTTGCACGAAGGAGAACAGACTGGATGAAATAAAGGAAAACTTTTGGAATTCTTGGATTCTACACAACATGACAATGAAGATATTTGACTGTAAAATCTTTTTATCCTTCAAAAAAGGGAAGAACAACCTTGAAGGCAATTCAGAGACCACCAGGGCCTGGGAGGCCAGGCAGTCCCCACCCAGGGCCTCAGGAGGCAGGATCACAGTGAAAAACTGTATGGAGGGGGCTCCACCACAGGGGAGCCACGACCTAGGGCCGAGGCAGTGGGGACGGAAGCGCAGCCAGGCTGATGCTTGACCATGAGGATCCTTGCTGGGATTTAGACTTGGCCTGTGTCCATCGCCCCTTTCCTCTTTCCAGTCTCTCCTCTTAGGGTGTGAATGTCCGTCCTATGCCTGTCCCACAGTTGTGTTTTGGAAGCACTTGTCCTTGTCTGGCTTCATAGGTTCACACCTGGAGAGGAATTTTGCCTCCAGGTGACTCACTGATACCTGATTTAAACTTGGAATTGATACTGAAACGGGTTAAGACTTCGGGGGTGGCTCTGCGCTTGTAGCTCGGTGGTTAGGGCACCAGCCACAACACTGGAGCTGATGGGTTCAAACCCAGCCTGGGCCGCAAACACCAACAACAACTGCGACCAAAAACTGGCTGGGCGTTGTGGCGGTTGCCTGCAGTCCCAGCTACTCGGGAGGCTGAGGCAGGAGGATCGCTTGGTCCCAGGAGTTTGAGGTTGCTGTGAGCTGTGAAGCCACAGCACTCTACAGAAGGCAACATTGTGAGACTCCGTCTCAAAAAAAAAAAAGACTTGGGGGCTGTGGGATGAAGAGAAGGCATCGTGCATGTAGGAAAGACATGAGTTTCAGAGGCCGAGGAGGGAGATTAGCGTTGATTACGGGCTCCCAAAATTCACAAGGAGGCCCTAAACCACCACGTGATGGTATCTGGAGAAAAGCCTTATGGAAAGGTTAATTCAGATTAGAAGAGGCCTTAAAAATGGGATCCTTATTTAGCAGGACTGGGACACACGCAAGCAGAGACGCAGCCATGCACGCACGCATACGCAGGCGCATGCACGCACGCATACACAGGCGCACGCACATACACGCTAGCAGAGTCGCAGCACGCAAGTACGCATACGCAGGCGCACGCACACACAAGCGAGGAGAGACCCACGCACGCATACGCAGGCGCACGCACACACACGCTTGCAGAGACGCAGCCACGCAAGTACGCATACGCAGGCGCACGCACGCACGCGCAGAGACGCAGCCACTCACAGAGACAGCGGCTGCTGCAAGCCAGAGAGAGGGCGCTGGGGAGAAACCAGGACGGCACCTTGACCTTGGACTTCTCATCTCCGTAACTGTGAGAAAAGAAATTTCCGTTGTTTAGCGCCCAGTCAGTGGTTAACCTAGCACACAACGTGATTCCAATAAGAACAGTGAGACTTTTACGTACGATGTGTGATTTTCTGTGAAAACAAGAGCTCTTATCTCCACATACTGAAATATTTATGGGTTTCTGTTTTATTAACAGTTGCTTTCTAGCCAAAGAGTTAACGTAGGCTCCCATCCTCATTCGCCGGGGGGTGCCAGGTTTAGTGCAGAAAGTGTCCTGCAGCAAAACACTCCAGGATGGTGGGTCGCCCTAGTGTGAGGTCAGTTCTTTGAAACTGATTGAATTATTACCTTATATGAGATTATTCTTGTTAATTTGTTTTGTATTTGACTTGTTTTTTGACGTGAATTAAAATCTTTCTACCAAGGCCAGGCATGATGGTTCATGTCTTATAATCCCAGAACTTTGGGGAGGCCAAGGCAGGAGGACCACTTGAATGAACCCAGGAATTCAAGGACAGCCTGGACAACAAAGTGAGACCCCACTATGTAAAAAATCGGGCAGGTACGGTGGTGGGCACCTGCAGTCCCAGCTACTGAGGCTGTAAACGCACCCCGGGGACCATCAGGCTATGACATTAGCCTCATCACGGACAAGCCATTTGTTTCCAGTGTGCTTTCAATTTGTTCTGTCTCAGAAGTTTAGAATTAACCTGCTCCTTTTTTTTTTTTTTATATAGTCTCACTATGTCACCCCTGGTAGAGGGCTGTGGCATAACAGCTCACAGCAACCTCAAACTCCTGGGCTCAAGCGATTGTCTTGCCTCAGCCTCCCAAGTAGCTGGGACTATAGGTGCCTGCTACAGCGCCTGGCTGTTTTTAGAGAGGGGACCTCACTCTGGCTCAGGCTGGTCTTGAACCTGTGAGTTCAGGCAATCCACCTGCCTCGGCCTCTCAAGTGCTGGGATTACAGGCTTGAATAATTTTTTTTTTTCTTTTTCTTTCTCTGTGCAACTTAACCTGCTACTTTCTTACCCAGCTGCCAGGCATAATGCTAGAAAATAACCTTAAGGAAAAACAGATCAAGAGTCCAGCATGGACTCATCATAGCGAGATTTCCCCAGTCCAGAGCGTACAATGACGGGCATAAAGCCAGCTCTCTGCCATCAGCACCTCTGCTGCTTGCCTTTGTCAGGTGCTCAGTAAGCAGAGGAGGCCGGAGGTTTTTGAGACAACAGCCCACTGCCTCCTCAGACTGTCCTCTCCCAAGTAAGCCCCTTCCATTTACCAACAGGCACCTCTGATGGCATTTGGCAAGAGGGAGGCCAAGGCAGGATGACAATGTGAATCCAGGAATGCAAGCTTACAGTGAGCTATGATGGGGCCACTGCACTCCAGCCTGCGTGACAGATGAAACCCTCTCTCAATTAATGACTTCCCATTTTTAATGTGATTTTCTCATCCTTATAATTCTATCAGTTTTGGATACACACACACGCATATATATATATATATGTATATATATGTATATATATATATTTATATATATTTTTATATATATATATATATATATATATTTTTTTTTTTTTTTTTTTTTTTATTGTTGAGGATTCATTGAGGGTATAAGAAACCAGGTTACACTGATTGCATTTGTTAGGTAAAGTCTCTTTTACAATCGTGTCTTGCCCCCCAAAAGTGTGTCACACACCAAGGCCTCACCCCCTCCCTCCGTCCCTCTCTCTCCTCTTCCTTTCCCCACCCCTCCCTCCTTCTTTCTCTCTCTGCTCTCCTCTTCCCCCACCACCACCATGTCCTTAATTGTCCTCATATCAAAGTTGAGTATGTAGGATTCATGCTTCTCCTTCTTGTGATGCTTTACTAAGAATAATGTCTTCCACTTCCATCCAGGTTAATACAAAGAATGTAAAGTCTTTTTTTTAATGGTTGTATAGTATTCCTTGGTGTACATATACCACAGCTTGTTATTCCATTCCTGGGTTGGTGGGCATTTAGGCTGTTTCCACATTTTGGTGATTGTAAATTGAGCTGCAATGAACAGTCTAGTGCAAGTGTTTTTATGATAAAAGTATTTTTTTCCTTCTGGGTAGATGCCCAATAATGTGATTGCAGAATCAAATGGGAGGTCTAGCTTGAGTTCTTGGAGGGTTCTCCATACTTCCTTCCAAAAAGGTTGTACTAGTTTTCAATCCCACCAGCAGTGTAAAAGTGTTCCCTTCTCTCCACATCCTCACCAGCAGTGTTGAGATTTTGTTATGTGGCCATTCTCACTGGGGTTAGATGGTATCTCAGGGTGGCTTTGATTTGCATTTCTCTAATAATTAGAGATGATTAGCATTTTTTCATATGTTTATTAGCCTTTTGTCTGTTTTCTTTAGAGAAGGTTCTATTCATGTCTCCTGCCCATTGATATATGGGATTGTTGGCTTTTTTCATGTGGATTAATTT
>CAUYPK010147000.1:0-29360 GCA_963574355.1 Loris lydekkerianus | reverse complement strand
ATGTAAACATGAAAGAGGTAAAGTCTCCATCTTTCTTTAAGGCTGCATAGTATTCCATGGTGTACATGTACCACAATTTGCTAGTCCATTCGTGGGTCGATGGGCACTTGGGCTTCTTCCATGACTTAGCAATTATGAATAATTATGCAATAAACATTCTGGTACAGTTGTCTTTGTTATGTTGTGACTTTTGGTCTTCGGCATCTAGGACTTTTATAGCTAAAGAGGAGAAGTCAATTACTGGCTGACTCTCTTGTTAGGGGCTAATGCAGCTGGTGATTTTAGTTGAAGCCAATGATCATTTATCATTTTGAAAATACTAGGGCCCTTAAGAATTAAGCTAAATCTACTCTGCTTGTGATTTAAATGGAACATCAAACCCTGGATGACAGCACATTCATTTACAGCATGGTTTAATGAATATTTTAAGCCCACTATTGAGATTACTGTTCAGAAAAAAAGAGATTTCTTTCAAAGTATTACTACTCCTTGATAATGCACCTGGTCATCCAGGAGCTCTGATGGAGATGTACAAAGAGATGTTGTTCCCATGCCTGCTAACACAACATCCATTCTGCAGCTCATGGACCAAGAAGTAATCTTGACTTTCGAGTCTTTTTATTTAAGAAAAATATTTCATAAGGCTATAGCTGCCATAGATAGTGATTCCTCTGGTGGCTCTGGACAAAGAAAATCAAAACCAACTGAAAAGAATTCACTATTCCAGATGCCATTAATAACATTTGTGATTCATAGGAAGAATATGAATTCCTCAAAATATCCACATTAACAGGAGTTTAGAAGTTGATTTCAACCCTCATGGATGACTTTGAGGGATTCAAGACTTCAGTGGAGAAAGCAATTAGGACAGATGTGGAAATAACAAGAGAACTAGAATTAGAAGTAGAGTCTGAAGATGTGCCTGATTCACTGCAATCTCACGATAAAACTGGAACAGATGAAGAGTTGCTTCTCATGGAGGAGCAAGATGTTCTTTCCTTCCTTCCTTCCTTTCTTTCTTTTCTTTTTTCTTTTTTTTGTTTTTTTCTTTTCTTTCTTTCTTTCTTTTCTTTTTTTTTTTTTTTGAGACAAGAGTCTCACTTTGACAACCTTGGGAGAGTGCCATGGCATCATAGCTCACAGCAACCTCAAACTAACTCCTGGCCTCAAGTGATTCTCTTGCCTCAGCCTCCCGAGTAGCTGGGACTATAGGTGCCCACCACAACGCCTGCCTATTGTTAGAGATGGGTCTTATTCTTGCTCAGTTTGGTCTCTAACTTCTGAGCTCAAGCAATCTACCTCCCTTGGTCTCCCAGAGTCCAAAAAGTTGTTTATTAAGATGGAATACTCTTGGGCGGCACATGTGGCTCAGTGAGTAGGGCACTGGCCCCATATACTGAGGGTGGCGAGTTCAAACCTGGCCCCAGCCAAACTGCAACAAAAAAATAGCCAGGCGTTGTGGCAGGCACCTAAAGTCCCAGCTACTTGGGAGGCTGAGGCAAGAGAATCACCTAAGCCCAAGAGCTGGAGGTTGCTGTGAGCTGTGACACTACAGCACTCTACCGAGGGCTTCTTTAAAAAAAAAAAAAAAGAAGAAGAAGAAGATGGAATACTCTTAATGAAGATGCTGTCAGCATTGACATATTTTTAAATTAAGGTATGGACATCGTTCTTTTAGACACAATGCTATTGCATACTTAATAGACCACAATATAGTGTAAACATAAGTTTTATGTGCATTGAAAAACCAAAACTTTTTTTTTGCGGGGGAGACAGAGTCTTATTCTGTCACTCTGGCTAGAGTGCAGTGGCATCATCGTAGCTCACTGCAACCCTGGGCTCCTGGGCTTGAGCAGTCCTCATGCCTTCAAGTACCTGGAACTAAAGGTGCAGGCCACTACACCTGGATAATTTTTCTGATTTTTGTAAAGACAGGCTCTCACTCTTGCTCAGGGCGGTCCTGAACCTCTGACCTCAAGTGTTCCTCCCCCTTTTAGCCTCTCAGAGTGCTAGGATTACACGAGAGCCACTGCACCTGGCCAGAAACCAAAACATTTGTGTGACCTGCTTTATTGCAATATTCATTTTATTGCAGGGGTCTGAAACCAAACCTGCACTATATCCCAAGTATGCCTGTAGATGTTATAAGAACCCATGAATTTCTCCCTCCCCCAAAGTCAAGCTTATCCATTAGGTCCTGATTCACAGCTTATACTTTCTTGTGCTACCACTCTACAGAAATTCTCCTAAGTATGTTATTTAGTTTCCAATTTCCAAGTATTTTTGAAACCTAGAAGGAAGAATGGCTGGGTAGACTGGCACATGAACAGCAACTGGAAGGGAGGTGGCAGAAATCTATAAAAGTTGAAAGGGAAGACCAATAATCTGATTTCCACAAACCTTTAACAAAGAGCCACATACCTTAGCAAGCACTAATGAGAGCACCACGTATTCATTCAACAAACATTTATGGAATATTTACTCTTTTACTCTTGCATTGGAGCCCGGGAATGAATCCTGGATGACAGGATTCATTCAAGGAATGCCTGCGTGGTGCTAAGCACCTTCACTGACCTATACCAGACTTTGAGGCCAGCAAGAGGTTCTTTGTGGAGTGAAAACACTGAGGATTTGGGGTTATTTATAATAGTATCCAGATCTCTTATCCCGACTAATACAGAAATGAACATTAAAAGTGCTGTTAAAAACAAAAACCCACTAAAACTTGTGGTATCAAGGAGTAAGGTAGCAAGGAATCAGATATGGCAGGGTGGATGGCTGGAGATCCATGTAATACATGCACAGTGGCAAAAAATTGGTTAAATTGTCACCTGTGCTTGTTGAACTTAATAGCTCTGTGGGAAGAAATTAGAATGCAGCACAAGTAGTGGGTGTTGGTTGTTACTGTCTGCATGTGAGACGCTGTTGCAAGAAAGAGGTAGGCACAGAAAGAAATTGGCCAACTGATTGTGGAGTACCTGTTGTGAGGCGGCAAGGCCCCCACAGCCTGGGGAAATGTTCAAGGAACTGACCCTCAGCTGCTTCTCCTCCTTGAACAACAACATTCTTTTCTCAACAATATGCTTTTCTCCTCTGCCTCAAGTAACTGTAAGCCCTGCATACTTACTTTTTAGCTTTTGCGGGAAAGGTAGCTTTTTCTCCCTAAAGTTAATATTTACTCCATGTAATAGAGTCACACCAATTTTCCTCTAGTAAGCAACTTTGTTTAAATAAGTGACCTTGTTTAGATACTATATAATAAAGCTGTTTCCAAGGTTCAGTGCTGGCTGCAGTCTTAGCTGCTCCAGTCCTGCCTATCCCATCTTTATCTTTTGTGTGTTTTATTTCCTCATTCCCCACCATTCCCACTCTGGTTCATTCTGTCATGATGGTTCGTGAAAATTCATAACCAGAAGAAAAAGGAATATGGAAAGTCCAGGAATTCAGTGTCTTGCAGAGATGGGAAATTAAACTCTTTTAAGACTCTGAACTGGAAGATATGAGAACAAACAAGGTTTTGAACAACAAAGTTCCTAAGAAAATTTCTCCAGTTGAACAAGTGGCTCAGCCTTGCACCAAAGATCAGAGTAAGGGTGTGCCCTTCTGAGCCAGGTCTGATAGGCTGAATGTAGCCACCATTAAATTCAAAGAGACGCAGGGGAGGAGGAGGATAGAAAAGAACAAAAGAAAATAAGGTAGGCTTGAAAACTACGCCTAGGAAGGGACTTTGGGTATACTTACTGGCACATAGAACTGGCTGGAAATAAACTATAAAGTTTTCAAGTCCAGGAACTCGAACTAAAAAAGCTTTTGAACATTTAAGCTTTGAGTGCCTTAAAGTTTAATCTTGCTCCCAAGGAAGGCACCCTCCCAGGTATACCCTTTAGTTGTCACCAAGAATGATGTCCTACAATGAAAACCAAGCTGGAGGGTGCATCCAGGGGGCACAGAAAGCAAAAGAAAGTTCCTTGCAGAGAGCAGAATTAGGGCTTAGTTGAGGGTATGAACACTAGAAAACATCAAAATTCCTATTGACTTCTATTCCCGTGTGTCTTCTATTTTTCTCTCCCAGTGTGAGTGATTAATGCAGCAATTCTGTGTCTAGCCATTTTATATTAGCGTGTGGGGGGCAGAGGTGGGGAGGGGAGGGAGTGGCAGAGTGGGTATCGGAATGAGGCAAGTAAGATGGCTGGGGTTTTTAAGAACACACTCACTCTTAAGGTAGTGCAAGTGCTGACTTTGCACACAAGAAGCCTTATCTAGTCTTTATGGGGAGGACTGCACGTCAAGACATCCTTTGGGAATCTTGCATATTGAGCTAAAAGTAGTAACTGGCTAGAACTTCGATTGTTCACCTTTGCAAGGGGAGGGGGCAATATTCTATGTGCAGAGAAAAGAACGAAACAGACATTTGTTTATCAGAAGCATGGACTTGGGCAGACACTGGCAAGCCATTCCCAGTAGCTATGCTCTCTCTTCTGGGGTACCCTTGTAGGTCACATTTTCTTGTCACTTTGCATTCGGGGGGAAGAGGGGGATGTGTGTGTGTTCTTCCCGGTAGAAGGTATGTGTATACTGTCCAGTAGAATAATATGCAATTTTAGGCTTGGTCTCTAAAATCTTTGTTGCAATATCACCTGCCACCTGATGCAAACAGTACAGTAGGGTTGCCCAGGCCCTACCAAGTAGCAGAACCACAAGATAGAAGGAGCCTTAAAATCTACCTTGTTGGAAATGATGTGTTTGTGAAATGCAATGTTGTATTATAAAAACTGATGTCTAGAATGGGCTGCTAGGGACACATAGCTAAGGACGTTAGAGAACTAAAAAGCATTAAATCTTATCATTATCACAAATAGCAGTTTTTAAATTTTTTCTTGGACAGGGCTGTGCTAACGAGACTATGATCACAGATGAAATTTGTATGTGAGTCAATTGGTTTTCCTATTCTAAGCCATGGATAAATCCTGTCTATGAAGATCATGGACTGATAGCTCTTGCTGGTTCAGCACTAAATAGTCTCTCCTACTATTAAAATTAATATCTCAAAGCACATGTCCTATTGATGATATATGGGGGGGTGGTACCTTTATGTATGAAAGACTGTTTTGCATAATAAAGTTTTTTTAACAGATGAAAGAAGTGATTTTTTTTATTGAGCTTGCTTTGGTAGTCTCTAAGTGGAAAGCATTTGGTCATTGTCTGTATAAAGAATAAGCCTTACAATTACATTTTGGGAAGTCTGTATCTCTGTCCTTCATTCTTCACTAAAAATACATCAGGTCAGGAACAGAGGCTGACCCCTTGTAATCCTAGCACTCTGGGAGGCTGAGTCAGGTGGATTGCCTAAGCTCAGGAGATCAAGACCAGCCTGAGCAAGAACAAGACCCCATTTCTAAAAAATAGCCAGGCATTGTAATGGGCACCTGTAGTTCCAGCCACCTGGGAGAATGAGGCAAGAGGATCACTTGAGGCTGAGAGTTTGAGCTTGCTGTGAGCTGAGATGCCATGGCACTCTACTGACAGCAACAAAGTGAGACTCCATCACAAAACAAAAAAATAAACAAACAAACAAAACAACCATCAGAGAGTGAGGAGAGCTGGACATGTCTATTGCTTTCATTTAAAACTTACCCTTAATTCTACTCACCCATTCAAATAATACAATGTGAAAGAAATCCAAGATCATCTAAACAAAATTGACTTAAGTTTTCTAATCACTGATAAAAACCAAAACAAAACACACTAAAATCTAGATGCTAAGATGAGAAATGGAGTGAGGTTTGAAGTTGAGGAAAATAAATATTGATGGCTGCATGTGTTCCCACCCACCCAAAGATTTCCAAAAAATCAATCCTGAGTATTCCTATTGTGTCTATGGCTCAAAACATTTCTTTTTTTTTTTTTTTTTATGATTCTCGAAAGTTTATAAAGACATAAATTATTGTCAGTGTAACCTAAATATTAGAATTATCTTTATTGTGATTTGTTCTGATTTATATAGCAAAGATTCGTGTTATGCTTACTATGTGATAAACACTATTCTAAATGCTTTACAAGTATTAGCGCAGTTGATCCTTATCCTAATGCCATGAAGAGGGTACTATTTTTTTTTTATTTTAATTTTTTATTGTTAGATCATAGCTGTGTACATTAGTGCAATGCACCATAGATGTGGCCCCATCCATTACCCTCCCTCCACCAAAACCTCCCCCCTCCCTTCCCTTTCCTTGGCCCTTTCCCCACAGTTTTGTGCTATGTGAAAGCTGTAATTTAGCTTCATAGCAGGGCTGAGTACATTGGATACTTTTTATTCCATTCCTTTGGAATGGAGATACTTTGCTAAGAAGAATATGTTCCAGCTCCATCCATGTAAACATGAAAGAGGTAAAGTCTCCATCTTTCTTTAACCAGCCCATATTTATTAATATTACTACTAATACTAATGAATTCCCCCCTCTAGTGGTTCCTGTCTCCTTCCCCTATTTAAACTTCAGTAAAAGAATGCAACAACTCTGTGATAGCAAACACACCACTTATCTCAGAAACTTTAGAAGCTTTAAAAAAAGGCAGGAACCACATCATATACTTCTGTCCCTCAAGTGCTTTGCATACGATTAATGTGCAATGAGTACTTTTTAAAAGTTTCTGTCCCATTAAGAAGTAAAATATTTATAAGAAACTTAATTTTTTTAAAGAAAAAGAAATCATTATCCTATTAAATTGAGATAATTTCTAGCAACGGTTTACTATAATTGAGAGGTTGGCAAACTTTTTCTGTCAATGGACAAATGGTAAATATTTCAGTCCTTGTTGGCCTTGAGGTCTCTGTCGCAACCACTCAGCTCTGGGGTGCAGAAGCAGCTACGGACAGTATGAGACTACCCGTAAAACAGCGTGTATGGCAGTGTGCTGCCAGTAACACTGTGTTTACAAAAATGGGCGTGTTAGATTTGGCCTGCAAGCTGTAGTTTGCTGACCCAAGGTATAAACTTTAAGACACGCACACAGTGCTGTTTTTTTTTTTTTTTTTTTTTTTTTTTTAACGACATCATTGTGTTGTAAGAGATAACTTAAGACTTTGAATTAAGCTACAGAGATTACGAACTATCCTTCCAATGAAATAGTGGCACCTCATCTGTCTTTAAGGGTGTGAATTCTGGATCACCCCAAGGAGGACGAAAATTGGATCTTAAGGAGCAGAAAAAAAAAATCTTAGCTATTTTAATCACTTATGGTATGCTACAGCTCAAGGACACCCAACAAAAATCTCATTTTTTAATATTTAATTTGGGAATGGTATTGGATGGATTATGTAAAAATGTCTTTAAAAGTCTCCTTGGGAAGGCAATAATGAAAAAAAGATTAAGAAACACTGTTATTAGGATGTGGACTTTCATCTTTAATTAGGTTATTTTTCAACTCTGTATTTTGCAGATAACTGACAAATTATTGCAAATGCAAACAGTTCTTACCTCTAGAACAGGGGTCCTCAAACTATGGCCCGTGGGCCACATGAGGCAGTATGAATTGTATTTGTTCCCATTTTGTTTTTTACTTCAAAATAAGATATGTGCAGTGTGCATAGGAATTTGTTCATAGTTTGTTTTTTTAAACTATAGTCCGGCCCTCCAACTGTCTGAGGGACAGTGAATTGGCCCCTGTTGAAAAAGTTTGAGGACCCCTGCTCTAGATCTTCAAATGGCTTCTGCTTATTGGAGAGACAATTCCCTTCCTCATCCCCAGGAAAAATCCAGCTTTGTGTCCATTTGTAAATTTATCTCAATATTCGTTTGTTCCACCTAGATTTGTGGCTCTTTAATTTCTCCTATGAATTGGTCGTAATATATGCTTATTACCTTCATTAAATAAATAGTAAAGAGTTAAATAGAAATCTTTAACATATGTTTATTTTGTATATGTATGAGACTCATGGTTTTCCCCTTAAAAAATAATATATATATATAATTTAGCAAACTCCCCTCATTTGCAACAGTTCCTTTTCACTTGACGATGTATCAAAAATCTTTCCACTATGTCATTATGTATTTTTAAAGATTGTAAATATTCCATTAAATGAATAGACCACATTTGAAAGACTGTATCCTTTATTGTTGGAAAACAATGAATAATTTTTCACGAACAAACATAGACTCCCTTCTTAAAAACATAAAACATACAGAAAGTCATCAAGCATGTCCAAGGCCTGTTACTCAATTTTTTTTGGCATCGTGCTTTTTTGCTTTTAGCTCCATGTTGACTGTTTTGAGGCCATGGCCCAGTGGATATAAAGGCCAATGCTATTTTCACGGCTCTGTTGACAGAAGGCTGCATGTGGTGCTTCTGTGAATCTAAAGATCATCTGGGGAAAGCACTAAGCCCTGGCCTCACCAGAGGTACACATGAGGTTTAGGACATTGAGCAAGCTTTGATACTTTCCTTGGCTCCAGTCACCTGGTCAAGGTTGGGGTTTTATTGCAGGAGCACAGAATGGCTGCTGGTGGTCTGAGTCTGACATTTCCGCTGCCAGCTCTTCCTACCCTTCCCTTTACAAGAGTGCACTGCTGGTAAAGTTTAGCCCTTAATATAAATGTTCTATACCGTTCATAAAGCTTAAATTTAAGCCAAAAAAAAAGCAATCTTTTAGTCTACCCTGAAAATTCTGTTTAACTCTTTGGTTAAGTTTCCTTCCCTCAGTTCCTCTCATCTTCTCCCTCAGCACGACTGTGCTCTGTACAGTTGCCAGGGGACTGACTCAGGGCAGCAAGTGCCCATTCTCAGAATCATTTTTTAAACTTCTTTTTTAGGAAATCAAATAAATAAATGTTTCATATGCAAAGGGGAAGGCAAAAGATAAAATAAAATGATGTTTTTCAAAGTGAATATTACCTATAGGACCAGAGTAATGAAATACAAGTCACCTCACCCAGTATCTTGTGAGACAAACCCATGGTTACAGATCGATAGTTAAGAGTGGTGGTGGTGTATCCAACATATTAATAATATTTTTCTCAGTCTGTGACCAGAAAACATATCTTGACACTTTCAAGATCAACTTTATAAAATGAGTCTAAATTAAGTGCAGAACCAAGAAAGATGGTACAGATTTCTGATTTTTAAAACTAAAGAACATTCTAAATGTTAACTTTTAGTGAAATCTCTTTAACATTTAGGGAAGAAATCCCTTGGGAAGTGTTTACAATTTCTTTAGTAATTTCTCTGCCTATAGCAGTGTCTAGATTAAACTAAAAA
This sequence comes from Loris lydekkerianus, assembly GCA_963574355.1. Classification (NCBI taxonomy): domain Eukaryota; kingdom Metazoa; phylum Chordata; class Mammalia; order Primates; family Lorisidae; genus Loris; species Loris lydekkerianus. Next base: position 20,108 of record CAUYPK010147000.1, on the reverse strand, counting down.
AGAAAGATAGGAATTTTTTTTCATTCTCTGTAGAAATCGAAGAAAGTTAAATTTAAATAAAAATGAATTAATTAAATGGAAAAGAAGTTTTAAATGCCAATGTTTAATTTTGATAAGAGTCCAGTAAAGTCAAACCTTTCTCTGTAAATTGGTTAAAATCATTTTGGAAGAAGTTTAGCAATGTAGATCAAAAACCATGAGAGTATTTATACCCTTTATCATGAATCCACTTCTGGAAACTTAGCCTAAGACAAAATATTCTAAATGTTGACAAGCTGTGGAAAGATATTACTAGCAGTGTTACTTTACAACAGGAAAGAATCAATGTCTTATCTAAATGATTAGGTAAAACAGTTTGGTGAGTCTGTGAAATCTGTGGAATACCATGTAAGCATTAAAATAGTGATTCTAAGGATAATGTAACATTATAAAATGCTTATATTATGATGAAAATTCCACATTAGAGTATACAATACTATGATTTACTTTGTAAGACACATATAGCATAAATACAAAAATACATAAAATTCAGCTGTATTGTGGTGGTTGAATAGTTTTAAAAATTGCTTCCATTGAAGAAAAAAGCTTTTCTATTGATCTCCATGTATCAATTTTATAATGAGGACAATAAATCTCCAAGTTTTCTTTAGTGTTCTTTGGTGCTGCAAGGTCTCTCTTTTCCTCTCTTCCCTCAATCCCTTCATTCCTTCCTTCCTTCTTCTTTCCTTCCTTCCTTTCTCCCTTCCCTTCTTCCTGTCTTTATTATTTCTTCTTCATTTCTTTTTTTACTTTTACTTTAGTTCCAGTAGAACTAAGTTTTCAGAAACTACTTTTGTTTGGGGGACAAATTTAAATCAACTTCCTGTATATCTAGTTCAATATTCAATAGTTTGCATTAAGGGAAATATGACACATTTATTTGACATTTTACAATAAAACATCATAGCCTTTCCATTCATTGTCAACCTGTACAGTTAAAAATTTGAAGACAGTAGGGCTCCTGGGATTAGTGGTTGACATTGAGAATGCATAGTCAATCTCTTGGTTTTCTTTTCTTTTTTAAAAAAATTTCAGATTTTTATGAGAGTATAGATGAAAGATTAAGTTACAGTGTTTGCATTTGTTAGGGAGAGTCTCTTGGTTTTCTACAAGGTGAGGTGGAAAACAGAGGTCAAGAAAGCTTGCTGTAGAGGTTTGACTTCTCTTTGATTCTAGAGAGGCTGTTGGGACTTACTTGCATATTTCTGGTGTATTTTGTAAGCACTTTGGAAGAATTCTGCTGGGGCCTCAGCCTGTGGGCAGCTCTGTCACATAGCTAGGTGGAGCTGAGCCAGACTGGCTGGACAGGACTAGGAGCTGCCATCAGATATGGGCAGGCAGAAACCCAAGCCCTGGGGAGAAAAGGGGAGGCTTGGGGAGAATGAGATACCAGGAGGGAACAGGGTAGAGCTAGGAACAAAGGCAAAGCCAGGGAAGAGCCTGAATCCAGGGATGGAGGTCACTCAAAGCAAGAGTTGGTGCTAACGGGACCAAAGGTTGGACACAAACTTCAGGACTAAGCCTCATTAATAGGAGCAAAGGCAAGAAACAGAAGCCAGGGTATAAAGAGGAGCTGAAGTCTGATTTTGTAAACAGGAGCAAGGGCAGGGCAGGGCCCAGGTTGTATTCTGGGGAATACTCTTTACAGCTCTACCTGCCTATTGTTACTCTCCAATTCTCCACATGCTGAGAACCAGGGCCCACAGGGCCCTAAAGGAACTCAGTAGATTCCAACCAAATGCCCGATGGATTCCTGGATAAGGCAAAATAGCAAATATCCTTATCAAAATATCACCACTGTTCCGGTATGCATGGCCTGGACTAAAGAGCCCTTTTCCCAAGAACTATGGCTCACTAAGATCACAGGATCTCTGTTGTAACTGCCCAGATAAGTGGTGTAGAGTTCAAGTGCTTCTAATGCTATAACTGGCAAGGCATATGTCATGTCAAAGCAATCAGGGATAGATTCTCTAATCTTTACAGGTGATTTTTAATTTGGAAGCATATTTGTTCATATACAGTAGAGGGTGCCAAAAAAAGTATACACATTTTAAGAAAGGAAAAAGTGGTATTAAAATTGCAATATCAATAAGATTTTTTATTTTATATATTACAGTATCTTGTAGCTCTTATAATTGCAGAAGTCAAATGTGACTTGAGTATTACAACTTTAATACAGTATTTTTCTTTCATAAAATTTGCATTTATTTTTGGCACCCTCTGTGTGTATGGTTATTCACACACACACACACACACACACACACATCATTCCTCACTTATAGATACTTATAGTGTATAATCTACATCTATATAAATACTATCGACATAGATAGGTACATATGTATTTCTTACCTTTAAAAGTTTTTTTTCTTATAAAATATTGTAGCTTCTGAGTTAAGGTCATTTTCATGATTTTTGTATTTTATATGTTTTTCAGTTTGTTGCAAGACTTAACATACACTAGAACATGCGGTGTCTCATGGAAAGTTTTCATGGACTCTGCCATTCTATAGGTCCTCCTAATAGTGGGCTGATTTTTAATTTGGAGGCATTTTTGTTCTTGCTGATGGGAGAGCAAAGTGTAGGCTGTTACAGAGCAGGAAGCCAACCAGTTGTGTTTCTCTGGCAGCCCCTAGACACTGGTCCACGACATGTTCTGGTATTGGAGTTATCAGATCAGCTTGGGCCAGAACTTCATTTTCTGGGAAGAACAACTTATTTGGTATCATGGTAGAATGGGATTTTACTTGGCTAAACAATGACAGCCCCTGTCTATGCCCTTAGCATGCACGTGATTGCTGGTAGGCGTGTGCAAGATGAGGAGAGTGAAAGCATAATTCCACAATGTGCTAAGAAACTTAGAGAAAGAAGAGTGAGTGAAGCTCCCATCTCTTTCCTTTTGAGGCTCTGAAGAACTGAGGGGGTCCTTGTTGAAGTCATTGGTCAGGAAAGGAGACTAGATCTCTCCCATCTAGGAAGAAACTCACTGTGAGAAATGGGAGGGTCTGGGTTGTGACACATGTCACACACACACACACACAAAACAAAAAACGAACAAACACACATACACACACACAGAAAACACACACAGAAAACCTATGTGGCTATAGAGGAAGGCTGATTCAGGGTTGCTCATCTCACCCTCAAAAACTCTACAGTAAGACGTACGATTATTATTTTTCCAGTTGCAAAATGTGGGTTTAAAGAGAAGTTAAGAAACTTGCCCAAAGGAAGAGCTAGGAGGCATCTAAGAGCTGGGTCTTGAGTCCCAACTATCTCCAGGGTTCTTGCCTCTTACCACCATATCCACCAGCTCTCTCAGATCTTTCCATGGCCTTTCTCCTCCTCAGAATTCAGCAGACAAACGAAAGACATGCAAATCGGGGCTCAGGATTTGGGTAACTACTTCAGTGAGAAAGGTACTAGCAAGTAAAAGGAAGAGAATTTAAATGGTTTTGAGGTCGATGGTTAGGTGATATAATTGACATTCTTGTCTTACTTCTGGAAGTACAGAATGAGAATTTTCAAGATGATTGTCTAATAGCCATAGAATGATCTTAAAAAAAAAAAAATCTAAAGCTATGACTCAGTTACAACCTAAGAATAAGGGGAAGGGGGAAAGGGAGGGGAGGGAGGGGGGAGGTGGGTGGAGGGAGGGGGATTGGTGGGATTACACCTGCGGTGCATCTTACAAGGGTCTATGTGAAACTTGGTAGATGTGGAATGTAGATGTCTTGGCACAATGACTGGGAGAATGCCAGGAAGGCTGTGTTGAGCAGTGTGATGAAAATGTGTCAAACGGTATATGAAGCTAGTGTATGATGCCCCATGATCATATCAATGTACACAGCTATGATTTAATAAAAAAAAGAATAAAATAAAGAAGATACAGAATAAACAAAAATCTCTCTATATTTATATATATATAAAAACTTGGTCTTTCTGGGCCTTAATGATTTCTGTAAAATAAGAGGGCTGGACTAAGTCATTGTTAAGGTTTTTTTCATGCTCTCGTGTTTGTGAGCACAGGAATTTATAAGCTTTTTCTGGTATTTAACCTTTGGCCTTAGCTTCTTTAGCACTATGATCAAAATGAGTCTCCTCCAACTTAAATTCTATGTGACAGGTAAGGAAACAAGGACAAAAGACTTAAAAAAGGTTAGAAAGCAGGAAGTATGGCAGCAAAAGGTTTTACAGCTATGCGTTAAATGCAGTTGAACGGAAAGAATTCAGGCTTTCAGAAGCCAGTGAAAATAGCTTTCTGCTGAAGCTCAGAGACAACTTTCCCAGGGATTACACAGAGAAATGGACAAGGTTTCGTTGTGCCCTATATGTGAGCAGGCTGTAATAGGATTGGCTGATGTGAGTTAGCAGAGTGGGTTTAGTCCTCAGAGGGGTATGTTCAATGGGGTGGTTGTCTGTTACCATCACCAATAACGCTATTCCAATGTTTCCAACTATACAAAGCTTTCTTGGTCTTAGTTCTACTGAACCAGAGAATGTTACTAACCAAGTAAGAAAAAAAAGTATTTAAGAAATCACAAAAGCAGGGATGTACTTTAGAGTACAAGCTCAGTTCCTGCTTGACAAAGTAACCACTTTCTTATCCTCCTCTGCCTTCTTTCTGATCATCTTCATCTTCTTCTTTCTCAGCTGCCCAATTCTTTCTTATACCTTTCTCTCTGATTTCCTCACCTCTTCATTCTTTCCTTTCACTCACCTGACACTTTACTGAGCACCATATTAAAAGTCTGTGTTTTGAATTTGATCAAGTGCCATTTATTTATTTTTGGTGTTGCTGCTGTGATTGCTGTTGGGGTTATCTTCAGAAATTCTTTGCCCAAGCCCATGTCTATAAGTGTTTTCCCGATTTCCTCTTCAAGAATTCCTGTAGCTTCTTGTCTCAGGCTTAGGTCTGTTATCCTTTATGAGTAGTGAGAAGTGCAGATCCTATTTCAGTCTTCTACACGTGACTATCCAATTTGCCCAGCACCATTTACTAAATTGGGAATTATTTTCTGCAGTGTATGTTTTCGTCTGCTTTGTCAAATATCAGATGGCAATATGAGGACGGTTTTATATCTGGAGTCTCTGTTCTGAGCCATTGGGCTGTGTCTCTGTTCTTATCCAAGTACCATGCTGTTTTGGTTGCTATATCCTTGTAGTCTAGCTTGAAGTCTGATAAAGGGATGCCTCCTAATTTATTCATTTTGCTTAAGGTTGCTTTGGCTATTCAGCTCTTTTCTGGTTCCATATGAAGTGCAGAATTATTTTTTGAAAAATGACATTGGTATTTTAATTTGGATTGCGTTGAATCTGTAGATCACTTTGGGTAGTACAGACATTTTAACAATGTCGATTCTGCTGATCCATGAGCATGATGTGTTTGTCCACCTGTTCACATCCCCTGCTATTTCCTTCTGTAGTGTTTTCTAATTCTCCCTGTGGAAGTCTTTTACATCCTTAGTTAAATATATTCCTAGGTATTTTATTTTCTTTGTTGCTGTTGTGAAGGGTATTGAGTCTTTAATTTCATTCTCAGCTTGACTATTACTGGCATATGTGAATGCTACTGATCTCACAGCCAAGAAGATAATGATTAGAGTGAAATTGGGAGAAAATATTTGCATGCTATGTATCCAATAAAGGACTGATAACAAGAATCTACAAAGAACTCAAACAAATCAGCGAGAAAAGAACAATGTCATTAAACATTGGGCAAAATACATGAATGAAAACTTTCAAAAGAAGACAGATGAATGGCCAAGAAACATATGAAGAAGTGTTCCACATTTCTAATCATCAGGGAAGCACACATCAAAACCACAACGAGATATCACTTAACTCCAAAAAGAATAGATTTTTTATCAAAAAAGACACAAGTGCTGGCATGGATGCAGAGAGATAGGAAAATGCTGTTGGTGGCACTGTAAACTAGTGCAACCTCTGTGGAAAGTAGCTTGGAGAACTAAAAGTAGACCTCCCATTTGGTCCAACAATCCCACTACTAACTGTTTACTCAAAGGGAAAAAAGACATCTTATAAAAAGATTCCTGCACTCAAATGTTTATAGCAGCACAATTCACAATCGCAAATATGTGGAAATAATCTGAGTGCCCATTAACACAAGGATGGGTTAATAAAATGTGGTATATATATATCTTGGAGTATTATTTGGATGTTTACATGAAGTATCACAAAAATGGAAAAACAAATACCACAATTACTCACTATTAAATTGGAGCTAATTAATTAACACATATGTGCACATATGGAGAAAATACTCATCAAAATCAGGTAGTGGAGACTGGGAACAGTGGTTCACGCCTGTAATCCCAGCATTCTGAGACCGAGGTGGATGGATCGCCTGAGCTCAGGAGTTCAAAACCAGTCTGAGCAAAACCGAGAATCCCATCTCCACTAAAAATAGAAAAATCAGCTGGCATGGCACATGCCTGTGGTCCCAGCTACTCAGGAGGCTGAGGTAAGACGATTGCTCAAACACAGGAGTTTGAGCTTGCTGTGAGCTGTGGTGTCACAGCACTCTACCCAGGGTGACAGAGTAAAACTCTGTTTTTTTTTTGTTTTTTTTTTTTTAAAGATTTAGTAACAATGAAGCCTAGATTATGGGATGCAAATTTATCCTGATTGTCTGAGCCTAGGAGTTCAAGACCAGCTTAAGCAAGAACAAGACTCTGTTTCTACTAAAAAACAAAACAAAACAACTAGCTAGGTAGTGTAGAGGAGGGTGTCTGTAGTCCTAACTATTTAGGAGACTGAGTTAAGAGGATTGCTTGAGCCTAAGAGACTGGGGTTGCTGAGAGCTATGATGATGCCATGGCACTCTACCCAGCTATTTATGTAATCATATGTAATCAAAACGTTCATGCCTCCATAATATTCTGAAATAAAATTTTTTTTAAAAGTCTGCTTTGGGTACTTTGGAGGATAAATGAGACTCAGTCCCACCTTAAGTTGCTCTCAAACTAGCAGAAGAGACAGACACAGAAAAGGCAATGCAGGAAATCAAGTTCACAGGACAGTCCACTCCCAGGTTCCTTTTCTTCATCTGTCTCTACTTTCCCAAAATCTGCTGGTAACTTCTCCTCCTCCACCTTCCTGATGCCTGCTTGAAGGATTAGATACCTAAATGGCTAATAATTTTCTCTAAACTCAGGGGAGAAAGTCTCTTAAGATTCACTGTGGATTATCAAGCCAATTCTAGATGGTCTTTCACCAGGGAGGGCTTCCTTCTCTATTTATTAAAACAGATTCACAGAGGGTTTAGAAAAAACAATGTTCTAGCATTAGCTATTTTGTTTGTTTGTTTTGAGGAATGATGATATTTACAGGACTTTATATAATACTTACCATGGGCTGATCACCTTCATGTTATTTCTGGTCCTTGTGCTATCACGAACCACACCCACCGTCAATTCACAGCTGAGTTAACCAGAGGAAGTTAAGCCACTAGTCCAAAGTAAAACAGCTGGAGTTTGAATTTTAGCATAAATCTCTCTAACTCCAAAACCCAAACTCTATTTGCTGCTTCTGTGTTTTAATGACACAGGGCAGATTCCATACAGTCTTTTTATTCCTTTCTGGAGGAATTCTACTTCCAAGGTCTTTCATTTTTTTTTTTTTTTAACCTACTCTTAAGGCAAAGCATATGTGTAAAGCTCAGCTACTAACTTGGAGACACAGTTGCATCCCCTAGAGGTCAAACAATGAGTATCTGTTGTATTTTTGGCTTCAATTGCAAAAACTCTAGTATGATATTCGACTAGAAATGTAATAAATAGGAAAATGTCCTATTTTTTATGGAAAATGTCCATAATTTTATGGAAAATGTCCATAATTTTTTAAAGTTAAGACTTTTTCTTAAAAATGGATTAATGCTTCATTGTAAAAACACACGTAGTCCACATGCATTGACGTTCATTGTGCAAAACCCTTGTGGATTTAGGGGCAGTAACAAGAACAAAAGGTAATTGCAAGTGCTCTTTCTAGTTGGTATTCCATAAACATTCGATGTATATTCATTAGAATTATAGAAGCTCCCACAGAAAACAGTATCATTTTAAAATTTAAAATCTTCAAAATAGCATTGTGAATTCTGTAGCCAAGTTAGATCAAAAGATGATGAAAAACACTACTGGAGTATTAATTTGTTGTAGTTTAGCATGTTTAGATTATTAATTTGTTGTAGTTTAGGTGACTATCTCACCCTGGCTGCTTTAGTATTAATTTACCATGAGAATATTATGCAAATGTACTTCCCTCGTTACATAGGGGAAAGTTCAACAGTGAAGTGGGATGAATTTTAATGGAGTATGAGATTAACTTATGCTCATTTTTTCATAATGGAATTTGCATTGAATTGTTGCACCACTGCAGGTAAGATCCGTATCATGTTAGTATCTCATAGCGTGAAGACAAGGAACACAGATGTTGGTGGGAGGTATTTAAACAGTGGTTCTCTTAACCTTCCTGGATACCAGTTCTTTCATGTATAGGTACAGATTTTATTGCATCAAAATAGTGCCTGCCACATAACTAACATTTAATATGGGCTTTCTGTTATAATTAATGAACCCTATTTTAGGAGCATATAAATGGATAGTAACGTAGCCTGTAGCAATTGTGAAGGAAGCTAAACTCACCGTTGGTGAGAATTATTAAACCTGTTTAAATATTAAATGCTCTGGTCTCTTACCTAATAAAGCTTCAATCTGCGAGGGACATGTGGAGAGAAGGGCTTTCACAGCATTTGAGGGATGGGCTTTTCCAGCAGGAAAGAGCAGGAAGCCAGCATTCAGATGTCAGTTTTCAGGGAAGCTCTAAATTTTGAACAGTTTTTCCTGTCTGTGATTCCAAAGGGTGCTCATGGAAAAACATTAGTCCTTTGACCAAATAAACTCAAAAAACACTACATAGCATACTCTTCTTGGAGAGTCACAATACTAATTTGTAATGAGTTACGTTATGAGAGATGTCATGCGAAAAAGAAGCCTGTTTTAATTTAATTTTATGTAGCTTTTCTCAAACTTTAATTTGACAATGGAACACTTTCTAAAATACACCACCCCTAAACAACCTATAGAATTAGTTTTCTATGGACTGCATCTTGAGAAATGCAGAGGTAGAAAAAAACTCAAAACTCTGCTATTTTTCCCCTTTATAAATTCAAGGGTTTAAAACAAATCATGCTGACAAGTGGCCTCCCCAACGTACTTTCCTGTACATATTTGTATTAGCACATGCTTATCAACCATGTGGTAGTCAGTGAGTTCATAAAACCTAAGAAAGGAGATCGGAAGCCATGTACATACCAGATACATTACTATTTAATGTTTCTTACAAAAACATTTTAAGACTCTATAGCTGTATTTATATTCCCATGCACGTTACTTGAGAATTCTGAAGACAACAAAGATGAATCTGGGAAAAATTATCATAGGGAAAAATCACATGTTGGGATAAATTTGCATCCCATAATCTAAGCTTTGGTGTTACTAAGTCTTGTTTAAATTTTGTTTAGTGCTTTATATTAACAATGTTAAGTAGGCTGTAGAAACATGCTCTTGATAATTTATATTTGGCAGCCACAGTATGTTACTTATCTATGGCTGCACACTAAATTCAGCAGCTTAAATAAGAAACATTTATTTTGTCCCATTTCAGGGGTCAGGGCACCGCTTAACTGGGTCCTCTAGCTTAAGGTCTCTCACAGGCTGTAACCAAGGTGCAGACGGGGGCTGCAGTTCCCTCAAGGCTCATTCATGTGATTGGCAGGACTTAGTTCCTTGCTGCTATTGGACTGAGGGCCTCAGTAGCCCACTGGCTGTTGACGGGAGGTCTCCTTCAGTTCCTTGGCACGTGGGACTTTTCACAGGGCATCTAACACCATGGCAGCTGGTTGTCATCAGTGTGAGCATGTGCAAGAGTAATAGTGAGCAAGATGGAAGCCAGAGTCTTTTTGTAACCTCATCTCAGAAAAGATATCCTACCACTTTCACCACATTCTTTTTATTATAAGTTCGTTCCTAGGACCAGCTCACACTCATGGGTAGGGGATTATACGAGGACTTGAATACCAGGAAGTGGGGATCATGGGGCACATATTAACAATTGGTGGCATGGAGGAGTGTGTGTCCACTAATTGGGTCTGGTGCTTTGGGATATGTTGATAGTGGTCTCATTCAGAGTTTACATATCCATGTATTGAAATCTAATACAATATCACACAGTTAGGTGAAGACAGTTGTACTTACCTCAATTCCTGCTAAAGAGACTCTGCATTTATTCAGGAGGATGTGATCTGGTTAGATAGCAACAGAAGTCTAGAAGTCAGGTTCAGTTCTTTGTGTCCAGAATGATGCCACAGAATGGTGTTCACAATTCATAGCTGTGGAGCTGGCTGAGCTCTGAGGAGAGGTAATTACATCCAGATGTCTTAAACACAGGAGCTGCCACTGACATCTGGGTAATACTCACTTGCAATATGGAAAGTTAAAAATAACCTTGGAATTTTAAGTTTTTAGTTAGACCTTTATGGTCAAAATACATACTTGTGTTATCCACCTATTGCTAAGAAAAAAAATTACCCTCAAATTTAGCAGCTTAAAATAACAAACATTTTAAATTTATGGTGTCTGTGGGTCTGAATCTGGGGGTGTGGATCTGGGAGAGAATTCTGGCTCAGTCATCAGATTTGACTCAAGAAGTCAGCTAGGAGTGTTGTCACCTGAAGGCCTGACTGAGAGTGAAGGGCCTGCCTCACTCATATGGCTGTTGACAGAAGGCCTCAGCTCTTCACCACTGGGCCTCTCCATAGGACTGCTTGAGTATCCTCAGGATGCGTCATCTGGTTTCCTCCAGAATGACTGATCTAAGACAGAAGTAAGAAGGAAGCCACACAGTCTTTTATGATTTAGCCTCAAAAAATATACACCATCATTTTTGCCATAAGTTACTCATTAAATTTAAGTCATGAGGTCTACCAACCCACAGTCAAAGGGAGGGAAATGAAGCTTTACTTCTTAAAAGGTGTAAAAATTCTTACAAAGACTTCCTGGGCACACTTTTAAAGACAGCTGATCATAATCCTAAAGACACAATCCTGAATGCCATAATCCTGAATGTTGAATCCGAAAAGATCAAAATCTCAAAAATAAAATTCTGGAAAAACTAATTTTCTTTTCTTTTTTTTTTTTTTTCTGTTGTTTGGGATTCAGTGAGGATACAAAGAATCAGGTTACACTGATTGTATTTGTTAGGTAAAGTCCCTCTTATAATTATGTCCTGCCCCTAAGAGGTATGCCATACACCGTAACCCTCCCAGCCTCCCTCCTCCCCTCTCCCTGTTCCCTCCTTCCCCCACCCCCGCATTGTAGTAGATCATCTACTGCCTCCATATTAGAATTGAGTACCTTGCATTCTTGCTTCTCTATTCTTGTGACGCATTACTAGGAAGAATTAGTTCCACCTCAATCCATCTTAATGCAAAAAATGTAAAGTCTCCATATTTTTAATGGCTGAATAGTATTCCATGGTATATGTAAACTTCAGCTTGTTAATCTATTCCTAGGTTGGTGGGCAGTTAGATCATTTCCACAGTTTGGTGATTGTAAATCAGGCTGTGGTAAACAGTCTAGTGCAAATGTTCTTACAATAAAATGATTTTTTTTTTTTTTTTCTGGGTAGATACCTAGTAATGGGATTGCAGGATCAAATGGGTCTAATTTGAGTTCTTTGAGGATTCTCCATATTTCCTTCCACAAAGGTTGTATTAGTTTGCAGATCCACCAGCAGTGTAAAAGTGTTCCCTTCTCTCCACATCTATGCCAGCATCTACAGTTTTGAGACTTTGTGATGTGGTCCATTCTCACTGGGGTTAGGTGACATCTCAGGGTGGTTTTGATTTGCATTTCTCTGATGACTAGGGACAATGAGCTTTTTTTCATATGTTTGTTAGCCATTTGTCTGTCTTCTTTAGAGAAGATTCTAATTCATGTCTCTTGCCCATTGATAGATGGGATTGTTGGCTCTTTTTTTGTTGTTGATTAATTTGAGTTCTCTGTAGATCCTAGTTATCAGGCTTTTGTCTGATTCATGATAAACAAATATCTTTTCCCAATCTGAAGGTTGTCTATTTGCTTTGGTTGTTGTGTCCTTTATAGAAGCTTTTCAGTTTAATTAAGTACCATTTGTTTATTTTTGTTGTTGCAATTGCCACCGAAGTTTTCTTCATAAAATATTTTCCAATATCTTAAGTGTTTCCCCACACTTTCTTCAAGGATTTTTATTGTTTCATGCCTTAGATTTAAATCTTTTATCCATCTTGAATCAATTTTTGTAAGTGGTGAGAGATGCAGGTCCAATTTCAGTCTTTTGCATGAGGTTATCCAGTTCTCCCAACACCATTTATTGAATAGGGATACTTTTTCCCAGTGAATGTTTTTGTTTGGTTTATCAAAGATCAGGTGGCTGTAAGATATTAGTTTCCTCTCATTGTTTTCTATTTGGTTTCAAATGTCAATCTCTATTTTTGTGCCAATATCATGCTATTTTAATCTCTATGACCTTGTAGTATAGCCTAAAGTCTGGTGGGGTGATGCCCCCAGCTTTTTATCTATTACTAAGAATTATCTTGGCTGGACGTGTTTTTTTCTTATTCCATACAAAATGAAGAAGTATTTTTTCCAAATCTGTAAAGTATGATGTTGGTATTTTAATGGCGATTGCATTGACTCTGTAGATTGGTTAAGGAAGTGTAGACATTTTAACAAAGTTGATTCCCAGCCATGAGCATGGTATGTTCTTCCATTTGTTAATATCTTCTGCTATTGCTTTTCTTAGAGTTTCATAATTTCTTTGTATAGGTCCTCTTTTGTTGGGTGTATTCCTAGGTATTTCATTTTTTTTAAAGCTATTGTGAAGGGAATTGATTAGCTTCTCAACTTGGCTGTTATTGGCACAGAAAAAGGCTACTGATCTGTGGGCATTGATGTTATGTCCTGAGACCTTATTGTATTTTTTTGATCACTTCCAGGAATCTTGGGGTTGAGTCTTTGGGGTTCTCTAGGTATAAGATCATATTATCAGCAAAGGGGTAGAGTTTGCCCTTCTCTTGCCTCCATTTGGATGTTCTTTATTTCCCTCTCTTGCCTAATTATATTGGCTAGAACTTCCAGCACTATTCTGAGTAGTAGTGGTAATAGAGGACAACCTTGTCTGGTTACAGTTCTAAATGGAAAAGCTTTCAGTTTTACTCCATTCAATATATTATTAGCTATGGATTTATTGTAAATGGCTTTAATCAGTTTAAGAAATGTGCCACCTCTGCCTATATTCTTTAGTGTTCTAATTAGAAAAGGATGCTGAATTTTATTGAATGCTTTTTCTGCATCTATTGAGAGGATCATATGGTCTTTGTTATTGCTTCTGTTGCTGTGGTGAATTATGTTTATGGACTTGAATATGTTAACATAACGTTGTCTCCCTGGAATGAAACCTACTTGATCATGATGTATGATTTTTTTGAATGTGTACCTATTATCTATTGGCTAGGATCTTATTGAGAGTTTTTGCATTTATATTCATTAGTGAAAATGGTCTGAAGTTCTCTTTTTTAGTTAGGTCTTTTCCTGGTTTTGGTATCAGGGAGCTATTTGCTTTGTAGAATGTGTTGGGGAAGATTCTTTCCTTATCAATTTTTTGGAATAACTTGGGTATAAGCTCTTCTTTGAAGTTTTGATAGAATTCTATTTGAAATCATCTGGACTAAGGTATTTTTTTGTTGGGAGGTTTTTTATTTCTTCAATCTCGGTGCTTGAAATTGGTTTGTTCAAGAGATTTATTTCTTCTTGGTTAAGTCTAGGGAGAGGGTGTGATTCGAGGTATTGATCCATTTCCTCCAAATTGTCAAATTTCTGGGCATAGAATTTCTTGTAGTACTCAGAGATAATATCTTGTATCTCTGTGGAATCTCTTGTTATTTTCCCTTTATCATTTCTGATTGAGGTTATTAGTGATTTTTCTTTTCTGTTTCTAGTTAATATGGCCAAAGGTTTATCAATTTTATTTATTTTTTCAAAGAACCAATTTTTTGCTTTGTTAATTTTCTGAATGATTCTTTTGTTTTCAATTTCATTAATCTCTGATTTAATTTTATTTATTTTTAAATTTTTATTTATATTTTTAAAGGGGATTTTTTGAGAAACTTATAAAAACTTGACAGAACACTTGATAGGCCACTTTATACCATAAAATAAGCAATAATAGCATACATATTTTTGCAAGCATTGATACTCAGGTATACTAACAATAGTCACACAGGCATAACATGAGCAGATGAACCTTGTTCACAGAGAAACAGGTTATATACTTGTACTCATCTGAAATATAATAATGGACAACTTAAATCTTTTGAGGAGATTGATCAAAAACCACTCTGGGTCACCACAGCATAAGCAGAGGCCCCCAAAGCTGAGATCTTGACAAATTTTATCTTTCACAAATATAGCTAGTACAAAAAGAACATCTTTTCATTTACTGAGGAAGTTTCAACGTTTTTACATACACATAACAATGCTTGCACATAAAGTTAGCATTGTATTATGGAGCATTGCACCTTCGAGGAGTCAAATTTGCAAAAAAACATGCAAAAACAAATTAGAACTCTTTAAAAGTCTGTACACAATTTATACCTCTAGTATTGGAAATTATGTGAAGAAGAAATACATAGCATGGCAAATTGTGAAAAATAATGGTGATGGTGGCACCTGTAGGTCAAGGGGCTAAGGTATCAACCATATACACCAGAGCTGGCAGGTTCGAATCTGGCCCAGGCCTGCCAAACAATGACAACTACAACCAAAAAATAGCCGGGTGTTGTGGTGAGTGCCTATAGTCCTAGCTACTCAGGAGGCTGAGGCAAGAGAATGGCTTAAGCCCAGGAGTTTGAAGTTGCTGTGAGCTGTGACATCACGCACCCTACCCAGGGCTATAGCTTGAGGCTCTGTCTCAAAAAAAAAAAAGAAAAATGGTGACAATTAAAAGTAGTGAAGAAAAAAACAAATTGAAAGACATGAAAAGAAAGTTTAACATAAGAGAATGTGTATCATGGGAATGGATTATGGGCAATCGCACAGATATAGTCCAAAAGAATTAGCTGACTTTCACGCTTATTAACTGCATTTTGAAGCCTTACATTTCAATGAATACCTCCTTTTGTTAGTATAGAACATGGCTCACCTCAGAAAATGTGTTTACATTCATTTTTTAGGTGACACTGCTTTTTTGAAATTCTTCCATAATTCAATATACATGGCCACAAGTATTGTCTATTTTCCCATCCTCTGTTTTGAGCACATGGAAATCCATTTTGCATGCACTCATATACAGAGCACAAATTTGGTGGAAATAATACTGGTGACCAAACAGCAACATTGTTGCGTGTCTTCTTATCTTACTTTGCATATCATTATTTTCAAGCCAGTCAGTAACTTGGCTGGCTTCTTCAGGCCAATGCAGCTTTAATTTATTAAAAGCTCTTGGAATGTTATCAGTTAGAAGGAATGTTAACAAAGACAAACGATGTCTTTTTTAAAATGAAGTTTTTGTCATTGCCATATCACATTGCCAATTCACTCATCTGAATTTTTCACTAAATGAATTGGGCTAGATGCAAAAAAACACTTTATTGGTAAAACCTTGAAATTTACTTTTAGAAGCCTTGGTTGCACTTAATTCCAAAATTGTCTTCATAGTTTAGGGAGTCAATTTCATTTTCTTTTGCAAAGTATACCAAATCTTCAACTAAGTATTAATAAAACGCTTCATTTTTCTAGTTATTAATAAGTAAAAGAGCAAGTACATTCTAGACTTTTGGGACTCAACAGGGGCATGAATTGTAGATAGTCAATACCAAACAGTGGGGATAGTTTTGAAAGTGCTATCCATTTGTCAAAGTAAAGCATTCATGAATTTTTCTTTGTTAGATACAGTGGTAAATGTAAGAAGTCTCTCTTTTCTGACCGTCAAATCTCTAATCAAGGATAGTTCATCTTTTAATGTGTTTTGTAACCCTTGGAGATACCTCAACATCAGCAAGCATGTTTGGTTCAGAAACTTGCTAAGCTTGTTGAATTCTTTTATATTTTCTGACAAGGGGTGTACTTTGAAGGCAAGCATAGTAGTGTGTGTGAAGGGTTAGAACTTGTACATGATTGAATAATTTGTCAGGGAGAGTTCATGTGTTTTTCACCTGCATTTTCACTCCTATGATCTTGGAAACACCTGCTGCACCTGTATTTGGAGCGAGGTTGTAATCTCCAAATTTTGTAAGTATATGCTGTCCATTAGAGTGTATGGTTATTTCTTGACCATTGCCATTAAGTGATTTTCTGCTTTTGCAGTACTAAAAATAATGAGTTTTTAAAGTTTTATCTTTCACTATTAAGTAGACTTTTTGTGAGGGAACAGTTTCACAGATCTCTTATATTGTGTTGTAAGGAATCCAGTAAGAAGGTGCCATGGAAACCAGCCCTTATACACTATGGGTCTCTTTCCTTGTGGGCTGGTGGGGCGAGCAACTGATTTATAGAGAATTAATAGACAAAAACAAAGAGATAGTTTTCAAAGCAGCGGGGATTCAGGAGGCCATACACCCTTCTTCGTGAGGCTTCCAGTATGCCAGCTTGAGAAACAGGCTAGCTCTGTATTTATTTCATGCATCAGGGTATTAATCATAAATCTCATGAAGGCAAGGCAAACAATCCCGTCATGGTTCTTGCTGTGCTTGCATTTCTATTAACTAGACTAACTCTACAACTAATTACATTAATTGTATGGATTTACTTAGTATTCTTTATTGTTTTAAGGTATTTATGTTCTTAACACAGAGTCTTGACAAGGTAAACAGGAGCTTGATGTCAAGGAAAAACTCTAGCTGACCCACAGTCACACATCACAGATGTGATGTTTTAATACTCTGACAGCCTTGTGTCCAGACACATAGACTCCTCTGGCCAAACTAAAGTGACAGAAGACGAGATGTTTCTTTCTTTCTTTCTTTTTTTTTTTTTAGAGACAGAGTCTCACTTTATTGCCCTTGGTAGAGTGCTGTAATGTCACAGCTCACAGCAACTTCCACCTGTTGGGCTTAGGCGATTCTCTTCCCTCAGCCTCCTGAGCAGCTTGGACTACAGGTACCTGCCACAACACCTGGCTATTTTTTTGTTGCAGTTTGGCCAGGGCCAGGTTTGAACCTGCCACCTTTGGTATATGGGGCCCACTGAGCCAAAGGTGCCGCCCAGAAGAAGAGATATTGCATCTCCTTATCTGGTCTGGAGCAAATCTTCCTGTGTTGAACAAGGTTTAAAAATTCCACATTCTTTACTCCCCAAAAAGTGCTCTCCCGGAGCACACAGCCCTGCTCTGGCAGAGAATGGTCACAAGACCTCCAGCCTGCGGCAGCACAGCAGCTACGGGGGAGGGGGGATATTCAACATGCCAGGCTTCAGAATATTAAAGTGACAAGTCTCATGCTTTGCACTCTAAGCCAGGAAATCTCTTTCAAGCCAATATCTCCTGTACTGTTGTCTGTTTTGTCCATACTCTGCAATCCTATTCCTAATAATATTTCTAATCTATTTACAACTAATAATTGAATGTTGGTTTCGAGCTTATAAAATCATTATTACTAGTAATGCAAACACATCAAGATATGACTCTTCCCTTAAGTATTCCCACATGCTCTCTTCATCAGGAATGATATTTATTTTCCCCATATCTGTATTAGTTGGGGTCCTTCAGCAAGACAACCAATAAGATGCAGATATCCACATATGAGAGAAGATTCATCAGGGGAAGTATGTGATCACAGAGGCTGAGAAGTCCCATGACAGGCTGTCTGCAAGCTGGAGACCCTGGGGTGCTGGGATCAAGTCCAACAGCCTCAAAACTAAGGAAGCTCATGGTGAAACTCGGGAACCAAGGGACTGCTGGCATAAGTCTTGGAATCCAAAGGTCAGTAAGCCAAGTCTGGAGTTCCGATGTCCAAGGCAGCAGGGGAAAGTCTGTCCCAGCCCTCAGGGAGAGAGACTAGTTCACCTTCTCTTTTCTCTCCAGGACTCCAGCCTATTGGTTGGTGATGCCAACCTTGAGGGCAGATTGCTTCCCTCCCAATCCACTCAGACTCACATTCTAATCTTCTCTGGAAACATCCTCACAGTCACAAAATAATGCTTTGCCAGGTTTCTAGGTATTCCTTAATCTAGTCAATTTGACACCCTAACTCAAGTCCACAGATCTACCCACATCAGTTTGGCATCCCAACCACACTTGGTTTCCAAATAAAAACAGTAGCAAGGTAAGAGTTCCACCTAAGGTGATGCTCCTGTCACCTGTGATTGTGATTTCTAGGATTTTAGACTTCAGGGATTCTGATCATTTGGGGGTCAGCATGCAGCATTATGATCCAAACCCTCAGGATGGAGCCCATAAATCTGTCCCACCTCAAATGCTAACAGTGCCACCACTTAGAAACATTTCTCCTCTTCCTTAGCTCCATCCTGCATCAGGTTTAGGTCATAATCTTTGGGAGAGATGGGGCCCTCTTTGCTGCCTTATATCTTTTTTGGTGTTGTTATTGCAGTTTGGGGCCAGGGCCAGGTTTGAACACACCACCTCTGGTGTATACTACTCCTTGAGCCACAGTCACTGCCCTGCCCTAATGTCTTTAATTAGACACACACACACAACATACCCATACACGCACATACATACTTTTTTTTTTTTTTAATGGGAGAGCTTTATTTCTCATGAAGGGGTCTCTACCTACAGGGGCCATTCTGACAGGCTAGGAAACAGTACTCCAGCCATAAGCCAGGAATTTGTCTTTCAGGGAGTGACAAAAGGGAACAGGATTTTATACTGAGGGGGAGGCTAAATATACATATTTAACAAGCTATAGTAGACGTCATGAATAATTTATGAAGGGAAAAATGCCCTCCTGTAACTGTGCCTTACACCTCCCATCCTGCCATGGCTGGGAACTCAATTGTAAGACTTTTCTTCTGACCTCTCCTTGGCAAAAGGGGATCCTTTCTGTTAGTGGAGGGCTTAGGATTTTATTTTTAGTTAGCATCTCAGTGCCTAGAAGAGCAACCTCACATCTAGTTAGTGCTCACTGAATATTTGTTGAACAAATGAAATGCCGCTTACAAAGGCAATGATTGATTAGTGGACAATAAGATAAATATAATAAAAAGCTGCTGATCAAACATTAATTTCCTTAGGCTTTAAACTGAATTACATGCTGTTGGGATCGTGGGTATATCTGCTCTTATGTCTCTGAGTCTGTTTTTAGTCTGAGAAGTGTGATATTCAAGATTAAAATGAGAAAAGACAAGGCTTTGGGTAGATGTAATTCTTCCTTCCATCAGACTTTCCAAAAAAGCAAATCAGCTGTCATATGTGAACATGTTTCTTAAACATACACACAGTTTTATCAATTATGAGAAATATTGTTGAAATGTAATTTGTCAGCTCAGTGCTCAGAGCTGGCGCTTGTAGTCCCAGATACTTGGGAGGCTGAGGCAAGAGAATCGCTTAAGTCCAAGAGTTTGAGGTTGCTGTGAGCTGTGACGCCATGGCACTCTAGTGAGGGTGACATAGTGAGACTCTGCCTCGCTCTCTCATATATATATGTGTGTGTGTGTATATATATATATAATTTGTCATTTATAGAAACTATATTAAAAATATTTACCCCTCCATATTTCAAAGAAAACTTTTCATCTTATTTGTCCTTTTTTTTCTTCTCAATGTTAGTTTTTATAGTTTTTATATTATATGAAAATTGGTCCTTGATTAGCATTTACAGTGTCTATTCTCTGATGATGTCTTTATTTTGAATTCTATTTTTTTTTTTTTTTTTTTTACAGTAGAAATGATTTATTAGAAAAAAATGAAAAAGATACAAAATACAATTCTAAATTGTTCATTAGTGGCTTGGATAGACATAATCTCTGCCATATTGCAGCAGAGTTTCTACATGCTAC